>PVHX01005881.1:0-17962 GCA_004024805.1 Geosciurus inauris | reverse complement strand
GAATGTTATGTCCATTTCATTCTACTGTCTTTCCTATTCGCATCCCCACTCCTTTCCCTTCATTTCCCTTTGTCCAATGAATTTTTGTTCTTTCCTCCTTCCCCTCTTATTTTGTGTTAGCATCCATATGTCAGAGAGAACATTTGACCTTTGGTATTTTGGGACTGACCTATTTCACTTTACATGATAGTTTCCAGAATCCATCTATTTACCAGCAAAAGTCATTCTTCTTTATGGCTGAATAATACTCCATTGTGTGTGTGTATCACATTTTCTTTATCCATTTATCTGTTGAAGGACACCCTAGGTTGGTTCCACAGCTTAGCTATTGCGAATTGAGCTGCTGTAAACATTGATGTGGCTGTGTCACTGTAGGATGCTGATTTTAAATCTTTTGAGTATATACTGAGGAGTGTGATAACTGGGTCAAATGGTTTTCTGAGGAATATCTATACTGCTTTCCATAGTGGTTGCACCAATTTGTTGTCCCACCAGCAATGTATGAGTGTACCGTTTTCCTCACATCCTTGCCAATTTATTGTTACTTGTATTTTTGATAATTGCCATTGTGACTGGAGTGGGATGAAATCTCAGTGTAGTTTTAATTTGTGTTTCTCTAATTGCTAGAGATGTTGAACATATTTTCATAGTTCTTTTGTGAAGTGCCTGTTTAGTTCCTTTTCTGCTTCTTTTCTTTCCTTTATAGCCAGACTTCTTAGTTTCACTACTGTAGGTGTTTCTTCGTAATAATTGTCCCTTTGTTGTTTACACTTTGTAGTTTAGCTTCTCTTCTTAGTACCATATTAACAATGCTCCCACAGGTGTTCTTATGCTATTTGACTTTTTCCTGTCATGAAATTTATCCTACTATCACCTCCTTGTTAGGGTATATGTGTGCTTCAAGGTCATAAACTGTTATGGACTTCAGTTCTGGGTTGTCTCTGTGTATTTGTCAAACTGCCTAGCACAAAGAAGACATTAATTAAACACATATTGAATGAATGAACATACATTCAAATTAGGTACCCTCTCTTGAACTTTCAATCTCAGAACCTTATTATGAAGAGCTTCTGTAAAGCAGTATATTCCTATGCAGTTTATATGTTGAGTAAGGAGATAGATAGCACATTGGAGGTTACTTTTTGTTAAGATGTAAGACTGTGTAGAAATATATCACATTAAAATTTCTTTTGGCAATATATATAATTTCAAATCTTTGATACTGATATTCTATTATTTCAGGTAGAAATTAATTCTAATTCTGGGATTTTTATCACTATGAATCCTGCTGGAAAAGGTTATGGAGGAAGACAAAAACTGCCTGATAATCTTAAACAGCTTTTTAGGCCAGTGGCTATGTCTCGTCCAGACAATGAGCTTATTGCAGAAGTTATTCTCTATTCAGAAGGCTTTAAAGATGCTAAAGTACTGGGTAGAAAATTGGTAGCTATTTTCAACCTATCTAGGTGAGTTTTCTTGTTTTAAATATGTTTATATTTTGCTTTCAAATGATTGGTTATGGTTATTTGTGATCATTTTTACATTTTCTGATTTTAGTGATTTTTATATTGATAAGTTTATGTGTTTAAGGTGTTTATATGAAAGCTTTTATTTGAACAATAAAAACATCTGGTTCGAAACTACTCATTTTTCTTAAATACTACTAATTTGATTTTTTCTTCAAAATATTTATATTGGGCTGGGTGTGGTGATGCACACCTGTAATCCCAATGGCTAGGGAGGCTGAGGTAGGAGGATTGTTAGTTCAAAGCCAGCCACAGCAAAAGCTGAGGTGCTGAGTAACTCAGTGAGACCCTGTCTCTAAATAATATACAAAATAGGACTGGGGATGTGGCTCAGTGCTTGAGTGCTTCTGAGTTCAATCCCTGGTACCAAAATAAAAACCAAAATTATATTGGAGTATTCCAGCTAAATGATTTTTTTTGGTACCAGGGATTGAACTCAGGGGTACTTGACCACTAAGCCACGTCCATAGCCCTATTTTGTGTTTCATGTAAAGAAAAGGTCTCACTGAGTTGCTCAGTACCTCCCTGGTGCTGAGGCTGGGTTTGAACTTGGAATTCTTCTGTCTCAGACTCTCAAATGGCTGGGTGTGTGCCACGGCGCCCGGCCCAGCTAAATGATTCTTAATGAATTAATTTACGAGCTCACCACTGAAAAGCTACTGTTCTTTGGAGGAAAACTTTCCCAATTTTCCTTTTATCTTATTTCTAGTAATACACCTTGACTTTGGGCAGGGGCAGCCTAAAATTTTGGTTTAAATCACTTAAGTGATTGTGGGGAACAAGGTAGTATCAGAAATGGAGAGCAAGATACATTGATCGAAGACTTTAGGGATAAAAATAAGAGGTAACTGTCAGTATCTTATTTAAGATAATTAACTAGTTCATGAAAGGTTTATCTGATCCTTGAGCACTATTTATCTTTTTATTCAGTAGTGTACTTGAGTGATCATTTTTTTGTGATTGACTGTACATAAATTAGTGGAATATCAGTATTTATTTCTTTATGTCAGTAGTTATGTTTTGGATTTCTTTGGCTGTGATGAAAAAAGAATTTCTTGTAGCTATTTGATGCTTCAAGAATTCTATGTCTTTACTTCAGGGAACTTTTGACACCTCAGCAACATTATGATTGGGGATTGAGAGCTTTGAAGACAGTTCTGCGAGGAAGTGGAAATCTTCTTAGACAATTGAAGAAAAATGGCACTGAACAGAATGGTATGATTGATTGTTCCAATTATAATTTAGTTTTAAAAATAAGGTTAATTTAGAATAGTTTTATATTTACAAAAAAGTTATATGATACAGATGATTTCTGTGTACCCTATCCCTAGTTTTACCTCTTATTATAATCTATATTACTTTGCTACATTGGTTACAACTAATGAACCTATTTTGTGATATTGTTTTTTAACTAAAGTTCTGAGTTTTTCTAATTTTTAATCTGATGTCCTATAATAAATTTTAGGGGAGGATGCTTGGTGGTTGAACTCAGGGTCTCATGAAAAGCATGCATTCTACTACTGAGTTATATCCCCAACTCCTCATATAATAACTTTTTAAATGTATATAAAATATTAAATAGTTGTAACATGTAAAGGAATAGTTTAATTTACTTGTTCTCAAACTTAAATGTTTATTAAAATCATTGGTGGCTTATTAAAATACAGACTGTTGGACCCCACTGCCAATGTTCCTGATTAAGAGGATGTGGAGTATGTGAAAATTTGTCCAGTCTTAATTAGAATGGAAAGTTTAAAACACATGGATGTCTTTTCTTTCAAATATAGTATACCCTGGTTAGATTGGGTTATGAAATTTGGGAAAGAATATGGTAGAGGCAAAGTGCCCTATTCATCACATTGTATCAGTGGGTACATGATCATCACATGATATCACTGATGAGGTTGTCTTTCTTCACTTAACTGACGTAGTGTTTGCCAGCTTTCTTCATTATACAGTTATTATTTTCTTTGTTTTCTACTTTATGCTTTGTAAGCATGTTAACAAATCTAGCTCACCCTCAAAATGAAGATACTCTACTCTATAGAGGGGGGAGTGTTTACGTATATTATTTGAAATTCTTCTATAAAGATTTGTCTTATTTTCCACATTTATATTTTTGTTATTTATTTTAATTTGTATGGACTCATGTATGTTTATATTATTTTTGTTCATATGACATGAGTGACATTTTCCACTTATAAAATAAATGATTTCATCATCTATTGATGTATGCCTTCATGGGAATGCTGAACTTTCAGATTCTTCAGGTTGTTGAAAACTAAGTAAGACACTGTGAAAATAGTAAAAGGACTACATAAAATTACTTATTTGGAATTTAAATGATCAAAGTATGTGTCTTATGAAAGGAAACTAGCAAATACAAGAGTAGATAGCTTTTTGTATTTTGACAAATACAAGAGTAGATAGCTATTTTGTGAAGTGGTTAAATAAATATTTTCCATTTGTCTGTCTCTGGTGATTTTTTAAGAAACATTTAAGCCATACTCATAGTGAATAAAGGTGGCATATGAATTCATTGCTTGCCTTTGTTATGTATATATGTGTTATCAATCATATCCTTGAAAATAGGAATCTGGCAATGATATTACTCTGCATTTGGTCTAAGAATGGGTTTGTGAACCAGTTTTTTAAAATCAGAAACTAGAAATTTTTATTATATTGAGTCATTTAATTTTTGAATTGTTTGCTATACTAGATGATATTATTTCCCTGATGGAAAATACAAGGAAAAATCTGAGAATCACATTTAGTGATTTGCTCAAGAGCTGTAACTAATCCTTAACAAACTACTTCTTCTTTTTTTTGTACTGGGGATTAAACCCAGGGCCTTGTGCTGCTAGGCAAGCACTTTACCACTGAGCTACATCTCTTAATTCCCCATTCTTAACTTCTGAGACAAAGTTTCACCAACTTACTCAGGATGATTGGTCTTGGACTTGTGATCCTTCTGCCTCAGTCTCCCATGTGAATGAATTTTGAGCAAGGCTTATCAAAGATTGCTTTTCAATTTGTTATTTTTTAGTTTTAGGACATAAACTGTCTGGGAGGCAGTATTGGTATATTTGGAGAGATACCTAAATTTAGAATTAGTTTACCTGGATTTGAATCCCACCTGTAGTACTACTGTGCCTTCTCAGGCAAAACATTTAAAAATTTTACATTCTTAATATTTCATATGTAAATCTGGAATAATAATATTTTCTTAGCTATTTTATAGAGTTGTTATAAAGATCATAAAAGTAAAATATACAAATATAAGTGATAATGATTTTATTATTAAAGTCTGCATAATTTGGAATTCAAATTCTATGGAAAGAATTTTATAACTGTTCAGTGGCACTTATTTTTCATTAATCAAAAAATAGAAATTTTGGTTAAGCTTGCCAATTTACATGATTTAATATATCTTTAAATGTTTTTAGTGCATCATTTAATGGTTAATAACATATCAAATATATAACATAAAAATTTTTGTAGTCATTAAATTGATAGCATCTTCTTTTAAAATAAAACTTTTTCTCTAGCTAATGAAAGTCGTATTGTGGTACAAGCATTGAGACTTAATACAATGTCAAAGTTCACATTTGCTGATTGTACCCGGTTTGATGCACTGATTAAAGATGTCTTTCCTGGAATTGACTTTAAAGAAGTGGAATATGATGAACTCAGTGCTGCATTACAGCAAGTCTTTGAGGAGGCCAATTATGAAATCATACAGAATCAGGTAACTGTCAAGAATATTTTATAATATATTAAAAGCTTTTCTTAGTTAGCTCCTTCTTAATTGTTCTTATTATACATCTTCTAACTTATCTTTCATCTTTTAACCTTAGCATGACTTGCCTCAGGGAAATCTCTGATTTTGAAGTCCTAATAAGTCCTTTTACTATGTACTTTCATTACTTTTAGAATATATACTTGTTTATTATTTAATTGTGTATTTGATTAATATTGATTATCCCCCATCAGATAGTGATCTTCATGGAAAATAGAATACATGTATATTTTTGCCTATCATTTTATTCCTGGTGCCCATTCCTAGTATCTGGCATATAATCCATCATATGTGTTTTTGATAATTATACATGACTTATTTTACTTTGATCATTTCCTAGAATTTCTTTTTAGTGGGTATCTTTAGTACAGATGAACGCTTTTCCCTCAGATTTTGATTTTGGATATAAGTGAATGAATGAATGAGTGAATAAAATAATGAACATACTGTATTTGAATGAATGAATGAGTAAAGAAAATAATGACCATATTGTCAAAAAACTAAAAACATCCTGTTTCTTTTAAACAAATATTGAATTTAAAAGTCACGTTGTGGGGCTGGGATTGTAGCTCAGCGGTAGAGCGCTTGCCTCGCATGTGTGAGGCCCTGGGTTCGATCCTCAGCACCACATACAAGGCAATAAATTAAAGACATTGTGTCCATCTATAATTAAAAAAATATTTAAAAAAAAAGTCACGTTGTGAATATGTTAGGATTTATTTAGGTATTTTTTTAAGATTTTATCTTCCATTGAAGAGATCAAAAGCTTAATTTACATGTTTGGAATAGAACAACTATATAGAATGAAAGCAGAACTGAATATAATTGAATATTATAAACATATGAACACATTTTTTTTCTACTAGATCAAGAAAGCTTTGGAATTATATGAACAGTTACGCCAGAGGATGGGAGTTGTTATTGTTGGTCCAAGTGGTGCTGGCAAGTCAACCCTTTGGCGAATGTTAAGGGCAGCACTTTGTAAAATTGGAAAAACAGTCAAACAATATACAATGAATCCCAAAGCTATGCCTAGACATCAATTATTAGGCCATATTGATATGGATACAAGAGAATGGTCTGATGGTGTTTTGACAAACAGTGCTCGCCAAGTAGTTCGGGAACCACAAGGTTAGTCTCTACTGTGTAATTCATTGCTTTAGTTAGTAAATTGTAGAAAATAATAGAGCCCGTCTGTAATGCTGTCCTTATAATTTAGGCCTTATACATAGCCATAAACTACCTTATAAAATGTGCATTTGATATTTTGCCAAGATATTTTGATTTACTCTCTGTAACAACTTTTAATAAGATTAAAATTCAGAGTAATTTGTATAAATTGTAAACTAATTTACTGAATAAGTATAAAAATCTTTGATTTCTGAATTGATATAATACCTCATAATTTAACTGGTATTTATTAACACTGTTAATTTAGTTAGTTTGAATACATTGTTTTGAATGAGTTTGAAAATTTAAGTAGTAAAACAGTAGTCTTTTCTCATCTGAATTTTTTTGGGGGGAGGTACCAGGGATTGAACTGGGGGGCACCCCATCCCTGAGCCACATCCCTAGCCCTTTTTATATTTTATTTAGAGACAAGATCTCACTGAGTTGTTTAGTGTCTTGCTTTTGCTGAGACTGGCTTTGAACTTGCAATCCTCCTCCCTCAACCTCTCAGGCTGCTGGGATTACATGTGTGTGCCACTGTACCCGGCTTCGTCTGAATTTTTTGAGTTGGCTTTATAAAAATATTTTTGAGTAGAATCAGAGGAGACTCCTTAGTTTTTAACCAGGACATAATCGAATTAGTAGTTATTTTTCTAAGGCAGTGATTGGAATGTTCAGAACTCTAAGACATTGGGAGGGATTTTTGATGTCGTCTCTTATCTCTCACACTTTGATTGGTGACACATTTGTCTTTGAATTGTTTTAAACTTGAACCACTCCATTTTAAGAAGGATGGATAAAAAAAAGTTTGCTCATGCAAAGTCTGTATATACAATCTGCTTTTCCCCTTTGAGGTCATTTTTTAATATATATTAAAAGAAGCACTGACTCTGAAAATTGGGTTTCTAATATTTTCTAAGAGACATTACATAGAAAGCATTGATCTACTCTCATAATATGGTAAAAGACAAAAATCAGAAGAATATTTTGTAGATGTCTCATGGGAATAGAACTGTCTAAGTGTTGCATACCAATTTCTTATAGGGAAATTACCAATTCTATATGTTTATAGATAAAGCATTATCACAAGGTATATAGGTGAGTCTTTTGGCCAGCTAAATGAGGCTTACTTTTGAATTCTCTAGGACATTTGTGGTAAAAATTTACATGAAAACTTTTAGCATGTTCAACTTTTTCTTTATGTTCAACTTCAGTAATAAAAATATACTTAGAAAAATCACTTCTAAATAATAAGAGGTAAATACATTTTCCTTATTTTTAACTATGATCTCTGCACTATTATGGTTTTCAAATAGATTTGAGCTCATGGATAATCTGTGATGGTGATATTGACCCTGAATGGATAGAATCTCTGAATTCTGTTCTGGATGACAATCGACTACTCACTATGCCTAGTGGAGAAAGGATTCAGTTTGGCCCAAATGTTAACTTTGTATTTGAAACTCATGATTTAAGTTGTGCCTCACCAGCCACAATATCTAGAATGGGAATGATATTTCTTAGGTAAGCCATAAAATATATTTCAATTAGTATTTTGGCTAAGTCAAGAATAGTATGAGTAGCATATAAACTTTTTTGTTTTGCTAATTTATGATTATCTTCTTTTGAAGTATTGTTGGTTGTTGGATTTTAACTTATTCAGAGAGTTCTTGCTTTATTGTAATTAAATTATTTTAGCACTTGAGTTGTATTACAATTAAAAATATTTTTGTTTATTTAAGTGAAACAGCCAGTATTTAGTTTCTTTTATTTTTTCTATTTATTTAAATATCATGATTGAGTTCAGAGAACTGAGCATATACTAATCATGAAATAGGGGCTAATAATTTAAAATCTCAGCAACATTGTTTTGATTTTAGAATCTTATAGGATTTTAGGTTCAATAGGTTCTATAGTTCAGCCTTTTCATTTTACAAATTGAAAACCTCTTAACATTTTTTCTTCTTCAGTGTATTTGGAAGAAGATTCAAGAGCAAAAACAAATAATAAACTGATTTTATATATCATTGGCAATGGTCACATACCAGCGCATGGACATTTGAACCAATTTTATTTCCCCAAATTAACAATAGTTTGGTATATATAAAGAAATCTCATTTTACTTTTTGAGTTCATGTTTTAGAATTTTTTATTTATCAGTCTATATAAAGTGCTTGACTATTAATAGGGCCATTTGAAGCTATTTTGGGTAGTGTACCATATATGACAGTATAATTAATTTGGTCGATTGTTTCAAAAGTATGTAATTTTCTTCTTTGACAGCATGATAGGAAACATTTCATTAAATTAGTCATGAACTTCAATTAATATTATAAAGTATTAATTATTAAAAGTAATATAACTTCATTATTCCCTGTATATGTATGTCAAAATGCATTCTACTGTAATGTATAACTAAAAAGAACAAATAAAAAACAAATAAAATGCAAAAAAGTAATGTAATTTCAAATTTATAGTTTCATAGAATTTCTCCTCAATTTATTGTTTCTTCAATGTATTCTTAATCTTGTGAGAAAATTAGGATAAAAAGCATGCTTCAGTTAAATTTTTAAATCTTGGGTATCTATTATGTGTATGTAAAGTTGGACACTTTAGAAAAGACAACAGGAAAGGAGTAACTAACATTTATGAAGGCTAGTCTTTTTAGAGCATACTTTCAAGCCAAGGAGATTAAATACAATTATTATAATACAAGATAGAATAGAGATGAAATAAATAGTAGGTAGAGTGGATGAATATATAGCAGAGAGAAAAAAACACCACACATTGCTAAAGAGGGTTGTAAAATTGTTTGTGAAGTAGGTATTTTTTTTTTTTTTTTGGTACTGGGGATTGAACTCAGGGGTACTCAACCACTGAGCCACATTCCCAGCCCTATTTTGTGTTTTATGTAGAGTCAGGGTCTCACTGAGTTGCTTAGTGCCTCACCATTGCTGAGGCTGGCTTTGAACTCGGGATTCTTCTGTTTCAGCCTCCCTAAGTGCTGGGATTACAGGCATGTGCCACCGCGCCTGGCCTGAAGTAGGTATTGTTTATGTGAGGCATAATGAATATGTATGATCTCATGAAAATACAGATACATATTAACTCTTTTAGGTTGCTATGTATTTTAATTCTATCTTAGCTTGGGTTTCATTCATTCCTTCAGCAGATATTTGCTGAGCGCTTGCTATGTAATAGGACAAATGAGTCCCTTATTATTTCCCTACATATTTTGTTGGTGTATTGTAGTTGTACATAATGGTGATTTTCGTTGTTACATATTCATACTTGCATACAATATAACAGTATAGTTTGACCAATATCATTCGCCGGTATTTCCCCTATACCTCCCCTCTTTATTCCCCATGGTCACTTTATTCTGTTGATCTTATGCAATTTTAATTAAATAAAGACCCCCCAACCTTTCTTTTCCTTTTTCCTCTCTAACTTCCATATATGAGAGAAAATTCGTGACCCTTGACCTTCCAAAAATGAGGACCTTTTAATAGCGCAATGGGGTGCTTTAATTATTATACACACATATACATACAAAAGTAATCAAAGTCAACTCTTGTGTCCTAGAGGATAAACTACTTGTGTGGAATAATGTTTTATGGAACAGAAATTTATCTGAAAATAAGTTGACAATTTCTTCCTAAGTAATTTATGTGTTTGTGTTAATCTGTTTCAGTGATGAAGAGACAGATCTTAATTCTCTGATAAAATCTTGGTTGAGGAATCAGCCTGCTAAATACAGAAATAATCTTGAACATTGGATTAGGGATTATTTTGAAAAGGCTTTACAATGGGTTCTAAAACAGGTAAATTGACCATAATATTTTATAATTAATTGTTGAAGTGACACGTATAATGATTAAGAGTGATGTTTGCAGTTTACTGCCTTATGGCAAAGCTCTGCTGGAACCTGGGGGTGGAGTGAGAAGTATTTGTTGTCTTTGCCATCCCTGTGTATCTTTTGGCATACATTTTGATTACATTAGTTTTAAAAACACTTAAATTTTTCCATTTATGATACCTTGAATGCCTTACCTAAAAATCTTTAATATTGAGATGTCTTTTTATTTCACTAACAAAACTATCTTGCTGTCACATTTCACTATGTCAATCAATACCTACATATATATCACACTGAACACAATATTAAGCTAGTATTAAAGTAGGAACAGGATGGTGAATTATTTACAATAATGTAGGGGACATTTATTTATTCAACAAAAGTGAATTAACTAATATATGTCAAACATGATACTAGAGAGATTTTCAGAGGTGAAGATTAATAAGGTAGTCCCTTTCCTTGATCAAGGTCTATGTAGTGGAGGAAAATACTTTATAAACAGATAATCACAATGCAACAGGATGGAAATGTATTGCTGTTTTTATAGAAGAGTTTTTGTTGTTGCCATTGATGTACCTTTATTTTATCTATTTATATGCGGTACTGAGAATTGAATCCAGTGCCTCACACAGTCTAGGCAATCTAATACTGATTTACATCTCTCGCCCTTAGAAGAGTTTTAAAAGAGAGATCACATTTGATTTTTAATTTGAAGCATGTGTAGATGTTTAGCATGCAAAGAAGATCCTGGGGAGTTTCCAGATATTCTACATGACTTTTTTTTTTAACTTTCATGTCATTACTTTTATAAAAATCTTCACCTATCTATATAAAATAGGAAAATAAATAGCAATGTTTTGAAAGTATCTGATTGTTAATCTGAATTTGATTTAGAAGTTAGTATTTTGTGACTGAACGAAATACAGACAAATGGAGATCTTGCTGTAGTTTTCACAACCTTTTTCTTTTCTTGGTAAGTATGAAATAGGGATTTGATTAAGGATCAGGGATTTGTGAGGAAATGCTGCAAATGAAATAGGTTTCCCTGGGGGTCTCAAAGAAGGAACAAGTACCACAAAGCCTCCACTTTTCCTACATGCTTACTATAGCAACATACAACATTTACCAACTATATTATAATTATCTGTTTATGTTTAACTCTAAGCACCATGAGGGCAAGAACCAAGCCTGTCATATTCCTTATCATATCCCTAGAAATTTGGTATTAACAGGGTAGCAAGTGAATAATAGTGTTTGTGCTTACTTAATTTAGCTCTGATGCCTGTTTGTGGAACTTTTTGGTAGATATGTCATTATTAAAACCTGCAGAACCTGATAAGACTCTCTAATGTAATACCCTGAGATCATCTACTTACCTGCTATTAATATTAGACTGTGTAATACAATACTAAATGGAATATATTTATGTATGTATAGCAGTTTTACTGTAGATATGAAGACAAGATAAGACTATTAACCATAGAGTAAATAACCAAAGATGCAGTTAGAAAAAAACCTGATTCTGCCTGGAGGTCATGTCACTGTTTTTGTTTGAGGTTTGTGTGTGTGTGTGTGTGTGTGTGTGTGTGTGTGTGTGTGTTGAGAGTTTCTTCTTTTGCTTTGTTCACCATTCTCATAGTATGATATATAACGATGAATGCTCTAGTCAAATATTGAAATTTTATTTTTAAATACAGCTTTTCTTTCTTGTATTAGTTCAGCAATTAAGATGCTATAGATGAAAGTATGAAAGTTTCCTCTATCTCACCTTTAGACTTGGCAGCCTTAGTGTGATCTAACCACCTGGATTTCTACCTATCTTCTCCCTTCCCACTCTTCCCATTTTTCTTCTTCAAAACTATTTATTATATAGGCAGAGTGATCTTTTAAAAAGTTAAATTGTTGTGTTTTAATCTCTTATTAACACCACTTTAAAAACAGTGAAAATAAACTTTGTATTCTGCACTCTGGCCTTTTCTGATTTAAATTGCTGATTCCAGCCAGGTATGGTAGCACATTCCTGTAATCCCAGTGACTCAGAAGGCTGAGGCCAGAGGATCTCAAGTTCAAGGCCAGCCTCAGCAACTTATCAAGACCTTCAACAACTGTCTAAAAGTAAAAAACAAAAAGGGCAGGGGATGTAGGTTAGTGGTAAAGGACTTCAGGGTTCAATCCCTAGTACTTCAAAATGAAATGAAATGAAATGAAATACAAATAAATAAAAAATAAACCAGTGATTCTTTACTTCCTCCAGGTTAAGCTTTTCTTGATGTATATAAAAGTACTAAGTTTTCCTTTCAGGTGTGTTTTCCACATGGCCAGATAGAACTTATCCTTTAGATATTAGCTTAAACACCTTTTACAAAGAGGGCTTGAACCTTCAATTTAAGTTACTGTTTCTCACAATACTCCGTTATTCTCTATGTAGCTCTTACTAACAACATATTAACCATTTCCTCTCTTGTGCTTCAATTCTGTAAAGACAGAGACTATGTTTAATGCATTTTTTTCTTTTTTCAAATCCAGCACCACATGCAGACTGAGAAATATATTTTCATCTGAACTCCCCAGCGTTTACCAAGGGCCCAGAGATTTACACATTAAAACCATCTATGCCAGCTAAATCTAAAAGTTTTATTTTAAAATTCTGCTCATAGAAGAAGTTCCAAATTATTTTTATTTAAGCTGGCTTTTCTTAGCTCTTTTATTCCAGAGTCATTATTATAGCTCTTGCTTCTAGTTCTTTTTATCAGCAGGAGATGAGCAACAATATTTTTTGGACCAATACTCCCTTTATTTTTATAGTTTTCAGGATTAGAAGTAGGGAAACCATGTATCTACTTGAGGACTCTAGCATTTATAGAATAAAATGTATAATTAAGTTTTTATTATTTAAAAGAATAAACTTCCTACAACTTGATTGGAGGGATGAATTTAAAGGGTATTTTTGAAAAGATATTTGATGTCAATTTGTGTGATTCTCACTTTACCAGTTAATATTTGCCTTTTGTCTATTTGTACTATGGATTTCAATCAACAGAATGACTATGTGGTAGAAACGAGTTTGGTTGGGACTGTGATGAATGGTTTGTCTCATCTACATGGATGCAAAGAACATGACCAATTTATCATTAATCTCATAAGGGGACTTGGTGGAAATCTGAATATGAAATCACGTCTAGAATTTACCAAAGAGGTAATATATGTTTAAAGCCTATATGCAATCAAAACTTTTCTTTAACTTTTTAATGGACTCTTAACTGCCCAAATACAATGACTTGTAATTATAAGGTATAGAACTTTCAAGTTTAGAAATTAAGCATTCAGTATAGTAATAGTACACTTATGTATATGTATATATATTTACATATATATTTTTCTCCTTTGATCTATTTTATGATGCTAAAATTTTATAAAATGTTTTAATAGGCTTGAGATATAAAAATGTTAGATGTTTGTGAACCACATAGATAAATATAATTATTTTATTGCTTTTTAATCTCAGAATAATAGTTTTTTATCATCTTTTTAAATAGAAAAGTTTTTGCAATTAGCAGTAGAAAGATAAATTAATAATTAGTAAACGTTTTCTTTAATATGTGAAAAGGTTATATTTTAATGCCAATTTTTTATAAAGTTAAATTCTACATCATAAGGGATTTTTTTTCTTTTGTTTTTATCTTTTTTTAATTTTTAAAATTTATTCTAATTAGGTATACATGAAAGCAGATGCATTTTCAATCATTGTACACTAATGGAGCACAACTTTTCATTTCTCTGGCTGTACATGAAGTAGAGTTGCACCATATGTGCAGTCATACATGAACCTGGGCATTGATGTCCGTTTCATTCCACCATCTAGGGATTTTCTTTCTGTTGGCCTCCAGCATTATGTTTCAGCTTCTTTTCCCATTTTGATCCTTATTTAATAGCACCATTTGCTGCTTTCTCTATTCTGTTTCGATTACCATGGCTATCCTGTTGCTTCTGTTGTCATTGTTACCACTCAGTGTACTGCTTTGAGCAGAGACTGTCTTGCCAAAGTTTAAAATAAAGGTGTTGAAGAGGAGCATTAGGTTTAAACTGTGCTCTACATCTGCACAAATAAGAGCTTGCAGTATTAAGGAGAATAACAGAGTACAGTGGTGGTAGCGCTGGAGTGCGCAGTACTAAGATATGTTGGAAATGAAGGACTTTAGGATTCCTACACTGTTCAACGAGTGATTTAGTGTTTATAATAACTCTATTAAAAGTTCAATATTTTATACCACTAAGTTTGTATCTTCTATGTACTTTTATTTATTTGCTTAAATGATCATTTTGAGAAAATTATTTAAGATAAAATATCACTTTAATTATTAAATATTTTGTAAGTAAGTTTAGTGTATGTGAATTTTTTTTGTACTAAGTTATTTAGTTTGGGATATTTACTTGGAAGAATTAAAAAATTTTACGCATTCAGGCAGGCACAGTGATGCATACCTATAATTTCAGTGACTCAACAGACTGAGGCAGGTAGATCTCAAGTTCAAGGCCAACCTTAGCAACTTAGCAAGACTGTCAGCAACTCAATGAGTCCCTGTCTCAAAATTAAAAATAAAAAGAACTGAGGCTGTAGCTCAGTGGTAAAATACTTCTGGATTTAATCTTTAGTACCAGAAAAAAAAATTTATTTCACATTCTATTTGGAGTACATAAAAACTTACACAATTTTTTCTTTTTAAGGTTTTTAATTGGGCTAGAGAATCTCCTCCAGACCCTCACAAACCAATGGACACCTACTATGAATCAAGTAGAGGTCAGTTAGCATCTTATGTGCTGAAGAAACCAGAAAACCTGACAGCTGATGATTTCAGTAATGGCCAAGCTCTTCCAGTTATTCAGACTCCTGATATGCAACGAGGTCTAGATTATTTCAAACCTTGGTTAAGTTCTGGTACCAAACAGCCATTTATTCTTGTAGGACCAGAAGGATGTGGCAAAGGGTAAGAGAAGTGTTGACAGAGTGCATGTTATGGATTTATGCCCCCTTTTCCCAATTATTTAGTAGCTTTTATGTTTCTTTTGTTTAAAGTAACATTTATGTATTTATGGAGGATTCTTTTATCACCATTTGTGAAAATCATGATGATGGAGAAGAATGTGTCCTTTGCCATATTATGTGATTTCTAATGGAAAAAGAACAATCTGAGAAGTTACTCTTAATTATATGTATGCAATAAGAAATAAATCTTAGATGTAAATTACCATGTGTTTTAGTTACAAAGTTTAAATGTTGAAGTTAGTTCTCTATTCAGCATTTTTTGTTCTTGTTGTTATTTTTTTATTTTTTATTTTTTTTTGTGTTTGCAGTGCTGGGGATTGAATTGAGGGCCTTTAGAATGTGATTTTTACCAGTGAACTATAGTCCCAGCTCTTGATTTAGCTTTTAATTTCGTAGAATCCACCTATTTTTAAGGCTTATAGGGTATAGTTTTTGTAAATAAAGAATCTATGAATTATTAGTTTTACATTACTGTTTGGAGAGTAGTCATTTAAAAATCTATAAAATCATAATAATTTTTTTTTTAACCTAGGAGAACTTAAAATCTTTCCCTTAACTGTAGGGAAACAGAATTGGTATATTCTATACAAACTCAATCCAACCAAATTACTTTTGAGAATTTTGACTGTTCTGGTTGAAAAAAATCCAAATAGTACCTTAAAAATACATTTATTTTCTAATCTAAAATTTAGAAAGTTACAATGATAATTATGGGTACCATATCTGTGTTTTCCATTTCTATTTTAAACATCATCATAATAATTTAAAAATTAAAATACTTTTAAAATAGAAATCCTACGTTGAATATAGAAAATATTATGTTGGTCATATTTTCAAAGTCAAATGTTATACATCTTTTGCAGGATGCTGCTCAGGTATGCCTTTTCTCAACTCCGGTCCACTCAGATTGCTACAGTTCACTGTAGTGCACAAACTACTTCTCGGCATCTCCTGCAGAAATTAAGCCAGACTTGTATGGTAATCAGTACTAATACTGGTCGAGTATATAGACCAAAAGACTGTGAAAGACTTGTTTTGTACTTAAAAGATATCAACCTGCCTAAGCTTGATAAATGGGGGACCAGTACATTGGTAGCTTTCCTACAGCAGGTAAGTCTTATTACTTGATGTATTTTTGTATAATTGGAAACAGTTTAATTCCAATAATTTTTCTTCTAGATAGAAAATCTGCTTTTATTTTTTAGGGCCAGTTTTATTTAGCATGTGTCATGGAAATTGAATTCACGAAGTGTTTCAGTCTTGTTCTAGGTTTCTTTGATTTTCTTGCCTTAAGAAGTTTGTATTACATGGAGATAACATATGATAGGGAAAGTAAACCCTTTCGGCCACATCTATTACCTGTCCTTTTTTTTAAAACAAAGAGGAAAGTGGAAGGTAGGGATGGTATTGGAGTTGAGGAAGATTTTTCTTCATTTTTTTTTGCATTTATCTGACAGCAATTATACTTACTTGATCATGCCCCTTTTCTGTCTGCTTTAGCCCATTAAGTCTCCCTTTTTGCCTCAGAATTCAAAATCACACATTCTTATACAGTGTGCAAGAGTTTTTCCTTGATGTTATTTAAATTTCATTAGAAATGCCAAATTCTTATAGCTCACTATGCTTATTTATGTAGATCCAAATTTAGCTTTACCATATAACTGCAGAATATGATAAAATATAGGAAAAAGCCAAAATATTTACCCTCATTCCTGATATTTTGTTTTGATTAATGCTAATAGATTTATAATATCATTTGGATTTATATGTTTATTGTCAAGAAAAACATTTTTTGAAATGAAGATAATTCAGTTAACATTAAATTCAAATTGATCTGTATTTATTGTTCAGTGGTCTAGAATTTTAAATGTATTTCAATCTTAAAGTCTTGAGGTATGTAGAGGATGATAATTGCATTTGGAAATCATTGAAATTTAGACAAAATATTCTGATTAGAAAATCTAAAGTGTAAACATTAAAATGATTTATTTTCAAATAGGTGTTGACATATCAAGGATTTTATGATGAAAATTTGGAATGGGTTGGTTTAGAAAATATTCAAATTGTAGCTTCCATGTCAGCTGGAGGAAGACTGGGAAGACACAAACTTACTACCAGATTTACTTCTATTGTTCGTCTTTGTGCTGTAGAGTACGTATCTTAGTGTTTACATTTATTTTAATTTGGAGAGACATCATATATAATTGCATCTTTAGAGGTTTCCATTAATGATATTTCTTCAAAATGTAGAATGTAAAATGGTCAGACTTAAATTCAGGTATTTTTTCTTAGCTTTCCTAAACTAATAATTGAGGATGATAAAAGCTTTAATCAAGTCATTCTATGTGTTAGAAATATATAAGGAAATGAGGACTGTTTTGTATAGTTTGTGTTTTAAAATATCAGTGTCAGGAATTAAAGTGGTAGATTTTAATTTTTTAATTTAAAATGTTTTAATATGCAACATAAATGATATGTGTTAATGGGGTACTATGTAGGTTTGATATATGTATGCATTGTATAATGTTTAAATTAGGTTAAATATATGTATTTCCTTAGACTTA
>PVHX01005880.1:44742-107138 GCA_004024805.1 Geosciurus inauris | reverse complement strand
TGAAACTCTAGCCAGAGCAATCAGACAGATGAAGGAAATTAAAGGGATACAAATAGGGAAAGAAGAACTCAAACTATCATTATTTGCAGACGACATGATTCTATACTTAGAGGATCCAAAAAGTTCCACCAGAAAACTTCTAGAATTGATAAATAAATTCAGCAAAGTTGCAGAATATAAAATCAATATACATAAATCAGATGCATTTCTATACATCAGCAAAGAATCCTCCGAAAGAGAAATTGGAAAAACTACTCCATTCGCAATAGCCTCCAAAAAAATAAAATACTTGGGAATCAATCTAGCAAGAGTTGTGAAAGACCTCTACAATGAAAATTACAAGACACTAAAGAAAGAAATTGAAGAAGATCTTAGAAGATGGAAAGACCTCCCATGTTCCTGGATAGGCAGAATCAATATTATTAAAATGGCCATACTACCCAATGCGTTATACAGATTCAATGCAATCCCAATTAAAATCCCAAAGGCCTTTCTTATAGAAATAGAAAAGGCAATCATGAAATTCATTTGGAAAAATAAGAGACCCAGAATAGCCAAAGCTATCCTGAGCAAGAAGAGTGAAGCAGGAGGCATCACAATGACAGACCTTAAACATTACTACAAAGCAATAGTAACAAAAACGGCATGGTACTGGCACCAAAACAGACATGTAGACCAATGGTACAGAATAGAAGACACAGAGAGTAATGCACATAAATACAGCTATCTCATACTAGACAACAGTGCCAAAAACATTCATTGGAGAGAAGATAGCCTTTTCAACAAATGGTGCTGGGAAAACTGGGAATCCATATGCAGTAAAATGAAACTTAACCCCTATCTCTCACCATGCACAAAACTTAACTCACAGTGGGTCAAAGACTTAGGAATTAGACCAGAGACCTTGCTTCTAATTGAGGAGAAAGTAGGCCCAAATCTTCATTACATTGGATTAGGCCCCGAATTCCTTAACAAGACTCCTATAGCACAAGAAATAAAAGCAAGAATCAATAAATGGGATGGACTTAAACTAAAAATCTTCTTCTCATTAAAAGAAACTATCAATGAGGTAAACAGAGAGCCTACATTCTGGGAGCAAATTTTTGCCACAAGAACATCAGATAGAGCGCTGATCTCCAGGATATATCAAGAGCTCAAAAAACTTAACACCAAAAAAACAAACAACCCTATCAATAAATGGGCTAAGGAGCTGAATAGAAACCTCTCAGAAGAAGATATACAATCAATCAATATATATATATGAAGAAATATTCATCATCTCTAGCCATTAGAGAAATGCAAATCAAAACTACGCCCAGATTTCATCTCACACCGTCAGAATGGCAGCTATCCAAAATACCAACAACAATAAGTGCTGACAAGGATGCGGTGAAATAGGTACACTCAAACATTGCTGGTGGGACTTCAAACTGGTGCAACCAATCTGGAAAGCAGTTTGGAGATTTCTTAAAAACTTGGAATGGAACTACCATTTCCCACTCCTTGGCCTATACCCTAATGATTTAAAAACAGCACGCTACAATAGAGCAGTCACCTCAATGTTTATAGCAGAACAATTCACAATTGCAAAACTATGGAAGCAATCCAGATGCCCTTCAATAGATAAATGGATAAAGAAACTGTGGTACATATACACAATGGAATATTATTCAGTAATAAAAGAGAATAAAATTATGGCATTTGGAGGCAAATGGATTGAATTGGAGAACATTAAGCTTAGTGAAGTAAGCCAATCCCAAAAACCAAATGCCGAATGTTCTCTCTGATTACAGGATGATGATACATAAGGGGGGGGCGGGATGGGGAACATAGGAGAAATGGAGGAATTCTAGATGCAGCAGGGGGCAGGTGGGAGGAAGGAAAGAGGAATGGGTGTAGTAATGATGGTTGATTGAGATCGTCATCACTACCTTTGGTGCATGTATGAAGACTCAAATGGTGTGACTCTATGTGGTTTGCAACCAGAGAAATGGAAAAATTGAGCTCTGTATATGTACTATGAGTTGAAGCGCATTTAAATAAAATAATTAAATTTAAAAAAATAAACAGTTGTTTTTCGTTTTTATCTTGATAAAGCTAAACAAATTACAATGTTTCCAGTAATTTCAATATGATTAAATCCCTCCAATAAACATTAACTAATTTTAGATACTTTTCATTGTTAAAATTATTTTCTTAAATATATTTTAAGTAATGATTTCTTCATATTTTATTTACTTTTTTGTTTTATATGCTCCATTTATTATGTGATTTAAATGTGATAAACAGTTTGCTAATAATTTTCAGTAGATAATTTCCTATTATGTCTGCTATACCTCCATGAGGTATATAATCTCACCATGAGTTGCATCTGGAGAAATTTGAACCTGAAACATTTTATGACCTTCCAAATCATAGAGCTATTAAGTGTCAGAATCAAGATTCGGTCCCTGCTTTCTTAATATTAAAGTTTATTTTTTGACATTATAGAATATACTGACAAGGTTCTTGATAAGAGTTTTTCACATTTGCTGTCTTTATTCCTCACTTCCTATTTTCTCTTTAATTATTTGAATTCATTATCTTTTTTGCACTCATATGTGGCAAATCTTTTCTATAATGTTACACAAACTCTTCTTGGACAAATCATCTTGAGTGCCATGTCCTAAACAGTTGTCCATTACGCTTTACTTATTTGGCCACTCTCAAGAGCTCTCTCTCTCTCTTTAAAGATTTAGTTCTCACTCTATTTTTCAAATTGTGTAACTTACTGATTATCTATAGCAAAATAACCAAAACTATAAGATGTCTAGTTGGAATAACAGGGAAACATTTTCAATCTTTTTTTTTTTTCTTTTTTTTGATACCAGGGATTAATCTCAGGGGCACTTAACCATTGAGCCATATAACCAGACCTTTTTTGCGTTTTATTTAGTGACATGGGCTTGCTGAGTTACTTAGTGCCTTGCTAAGTTGCTGAGGCTGGCTTTGAATTTGCTATCCTCCTGCCTCACTCTCCCTAGCCAATGAAATTACAGGCATGGACCTCTGCACCCAGATGGTAATTTCCTTCAAAAGGGAGCTTTATGGAATTGATATTAGAATTGACTGTCAACCTGTAGTCATAGAGTTTAATATGGTTGAATGCATAATGAATGAATGCTTTAATAAAAAGAAAAGTAACTTTTCATCTTGAGACTCAGTTTCCCAATTAAAATGATATCTAAGGATGCTTCCAACATTCTATCACTTTTCAATTGGTAAGCAAATACATGCACATATATATGCATACATGTGGACCTACATGCATACATACAAGCACGCCAAAGTATGGTGCTATGTTCAAAACTATCATATAGTCATAAATTTTAGAAATTAGACAGAACATACAATTATATAATTTAGGTCCATTTGATAACCTGCATATTTTCATATGTTAAAATATGGCTATCAAAATGCAGTATGATGAAAATAGCATCTTTAAACAATAGTCTGTTTTGTTTGATGTATTTTCAGTGTTAACAGTCAACCAATATTAAAGCTCTCATATATAAAGTGGAAATAAAGTCTTAAAATTCTTTAGGTTTATGCACTCCACCAAAATTTTATAAAGAGAGCATTTGCTTATGCATATGGCTTTACTTGATATCTAACATTGTAATGTAAATATAAATATTCTCAATTTAATATATTTTAAACATGAGTGCTTTAAACAATCCATTGCTTCAGTATTTCAAAATAAAAAAATTGAATCCTACTAGTAAACTTTTTGAAATTACATCAAAGTTCATTTTTAATTTTGGAAAATTTATTTCATTCAGTGAAAGCTTATCCACATTTTTATTTTATCATGACCAGATAATTTTATCAAAGTATGTTCTTTTTGTTTATTTACTTGATTCTTGGTACTGGAAATTGAACCTAGGGATGTTTTACCACTGAGAAATAATCTCCTTTTTATTTTTAATTTGGGACAGGTCGCTGGGGCTGGCTTAAAATTTGCACTCTTCTTGCCTCATGTTCTCAACTCACTACAGTGGCTATAGGCATGTGCTGTTTTCAAGTGTATTCTTATACATCATAATCTTTTGTTGCTTTCCTTATCATAATTTTCTGCAAAAATATAGATTGAAAATTGAAATTTGTTGTTGAAAAGTTATTGGCCTATGTGATTCCAAGCATTAAAAATTTAGTCATGGCTGTATTATCATTAAAAAAGAAACTGTGGCATATATACACAATGGAATATTACTCAGCAATAAAAGAAAATAAAATTATGGCATTTGCAGAAATGGATGGAGTTGGAGAATATCATGCTAAGTGAAGTAAGCCAATCTCAGAAAACCAATTGCCGAATGTACTGGTTGATAAGTGGATGCTGATCCATAATATGGGGAAGATCATGGGAACAATGGTGAAACTCTGTTCACAGGGGTGTAAGTGGGGAGGGGACATGGGGATAGTAAAGTGGTGGAATATGATGGTCATCATAGCCCTAACTTTATGTATGACTGCATATATGTTGTGATTCTATACAACTTAGAGCTAGAGAATTGATGTTATCCTCTATCTATGTACAATGAATCAAATTGCACTCTGTTATCATGTAAGCCTAAATAGAACAAATAAATAAATTAAATATGAAAAAAATTATTAGTATGTTATTCATAAAATATAAAATGAATTTAAAAATAAACTTTTGCAACAAGCCCATCCCTTAGTAGTCAACTACCTTTACAATTTTAATTACTTTTTGTATAGTTTTCCTATATTATTTAGTTATTTGTGGACGAATGTCATTTAAAGGTAAATAAAACAGTGTTCAATCTATAATACTATGATTCATTGTATTCCTGTTGTATGCCATTAATAAGTGAGACATTCATTTATATTTAAGTGTTTAAGAACAGAATTTTTAAAAGATTGTCATTCACATTTTTTAACTGATTCGCTAAAAAGTGAAACAATACCTTAGAAATCTAGCATTAAAACTTAAGTGTTGGGCTGGGGATATAGCTCAGTTGGTACAGTGCTTGGGCTGAATTCCCAGCACTACAAAACAAAGAAACAAAAAACCACTTAAGTGTTTAGGGTGGGCGTGGTCTCACAGGCCTGTTATCCCAGTGACTCAGGAGGCTGAGGTAGGAGGATTAAGAGTTCAAAGCCAGCCTCAGGAAAAGCCAGGCCCTAAGCAACTCAGTGAGACCTGTCTCTAAATAAATATAGATGAAGCCACTGAATACCTATAATAGATAACAAATCAATTCTAATTAACAAGTATACAACCAGACTATCATTTTTAGTTTATTGATATTTAATTAATTACATATAATAATTCACTGCATTTATTAATGTTGTGGATAATTACTAAGAAAAAGCATAATAATAGAGTATTAATTTTTTATACATCTTCATTAGTAGAAGTATACTTGTGGCTATTTCGCTATTTAGTAATATGCCACGATTTGAAAGATAAAAAAATCCAGTTTTACATAGAATATTTTATGTTGCAAATGTTGTTATTTTATGAGAAATTTAGTAGTATCTACTTCTTCTGCTCTTTTATTTTAATGGCTTTCCTGTTATGCTAAATTTGTGATGTGTGGTGAGAAAAAAAATAAGCATATATATGTTAATTAGGTAAAACCAATTAAAAAAATTTTAAAGCATTATCAAAACCATAACAATTATAGAAAAATAAGTTTATAGTTCATGCTTCATCAAAAAGAATGGCTATTCTTCACACAACAGCAAATCATTTAATTAGGGCTCAGGTGAATATTTGAAGAAAATAGAACTTTTTCAATACAGCATTATATAATGCTCTATTAGACCATAAAAAGAAACAATGAGGCAAGAAGAAATTATCACTAAAAATAAAAAGGATAGATTTTAATATACTAGATCAGTATTTTATTACATTATTGTAATTATTTATTTTAAATAATATTCTGATGGATCCTTTTGATCACCAGTTGTTCCCATTAGATATGTGGTGTGAGAGACAATGAGAGAGATAAAGTTAGTGATAGAAACAGAAAGAACAGTTTTCTGCAAATATTTCAGTGGTTATAGAAGTATACAGATTTAATCATGATGTGTCTATTCATGAATTCAGCTCACAAATTTGTTGTGCTATTCATTTTCAATCATCAAAGGACTTACCTGTATTCTCTGAAGAATTGAAATTTCAATGAATATTCTTACAAACTTTTAAACATTATTAAGCACATATTTTAGAAATGTGTAATTGGAGTGAATATGTTTATGAGAATGGGCATCTGAATATTGGTATTGATATGTGTTTTTTCATTTAAAAATATTATCAGATATATTTGATTGGAGTTTAAAATAATAATCCACTTTGTAAAGTAGAAGGAAAGTCAAAGGTTTTTCGAGGTTTATAATATTATGCCTAATAACAAATGTAAAAGAAATTTTGAAATGAAAATTTATTCTTAATAACTACCATCAAAATAAACTTTTGGTATGTAACATTAACTGATGCTAAAATCTTAACTTTAAACTGGATAAGAGATAAGATGTCAAACTAGTCTTTATTTGTCTTTCCAATATATTTATTTATGTAAAATGAAAAAAAATAACTTAACAAAAGGAAAGAGAATCCTCTCTGAAGCTACATCAAGTGTTTAAATCAAACATCACTAATGATGGAACTCAATGATATCACAGGCACTTCTTAGGATGCAGTGATAAGAATATAGTAGTATTCTGGTGATATTTTTGCCCAAAAGGCATAAATAAAACATAATCAAGAGGATATACAGATAAATAGACACTAAATATGAATAAAAATACCATTTTATATTCTTCAAAAGTATGTAATGTAGCTGGGCACAGTGGCGCAAGCCTGTAATCCCAGCACTTAAGGAGGTTGAGACAAGAGAATCGTGAGTTCAAAGCCAGCCTCAGCAGCAACGGTGAGGCATTAAGCAACTCAGTGAGACCCTGTCTCTGCATAAAACACAAAATAGGGCTGGGGATGTGGCTCAGTGGTTGAGTGCCCCTGAGTTCAATCTCTAGTACCCCCCCCTAAAAAAAAGTATGTAATGTATACATAAAATCAAGAAAAAATGAAGAACAGTGCTGCTTGTAACCAGCAAGCCCAGAGCCTAAGGCAGAAGTATCTTATGTCCAAGACTAGCCTGAACAATTTAGAAAGAAGTGTTCTGGATTAAATTATATCAAAGGGCCAAAGTTAAGAGTGTGTCTAATATTTTTAATAGAAGGTACATTACTGACACAAGTTTTGAATTTTGAATGAAGTATCTAAGATGAAGGATAGACTTTTTTTTTACCGTTCTTTATTTTGTTCTATAATTTTGAAATGAATTAAAACTAGTTTAACAAAAGAAGACAAAATAATATTAACTGTGCTTCTTATTCATAACTGTACTTGTAATGTATACCTCACTATAAACTATACCTTATTATCCTTATAAAAAGAAAAGGCAGAGAAGGAATTATGGAATCAGAAGCTCAAAGAGAGCAATTAGTTCATAGGAATAAGTAGTAAATGACCAATAAAGGAGGTCAAATTTTATTCATGATGCAAACAATGTCTCTTAATGTTGATTTGATTGACAAATATTTTCAAGTTTAAAAATGTTCAATAATGTAAACATTTAAATGTATGTTTTATTATTAGTAATAGGTATGGAATATTATAACTAAAGGTCATTTTGGAAACAGATAACTAGTTGTTAATTACATTCATGAGAATTTTCTTTTTATCTTTTGGTCCTAGTTGTCATTTTGATGATGGTCTACTTTTCTATGAGAATATCCTTGTTTCACTTTAATCAAAAGACATCATATTCTTCTTCTTTTTTTGCCTTGTTTTATTTTGATGGTGAATTTTAGAAAATATTTTCCTGTATGTAATATTTTTGACTATGAAAACATACTTTTTTGAATTTTATATTGAAGATTCAGAGTCATTTTGAATTCTCATTCATCAAACCAATGACACTATTTAATTTTCATAGCAGTTTTTTCAACCATATGAAATTTTTACTCAATATGCTAAAATATTTTTCCATCATATTTTTAGTGATTTTATTCTCCTTAGGTATTGATAATGGATCTTTTGTACTTCTAGAAATAGTCATTGACTTATCTTTTAGAAAAATTATTTTGAAATATCATAATTCGGGGTACATATAGATGTATGTATATTTATGTATTTATTTTTCATCAGTCAGGATTTGTGTATACTCTTTATGAGCCTACTCACTTTTTTTTTACAGATTACTATTTATTGCTATTGAAATATGTATTAATCTAGAAAAGCAGATCAATAATACTTAATTATTATATTGTTCTTAAGGCCTCAAGCTGTTTCCATTCAGTTTGCAAAACCAATGTTCAAGTGGAGGTGTTTCCTCCTCTATCTATGCCACTTCAATGCTTATTGAATTCCTACCCTATTTTCAATATTTTACTGGTGTTTTGCTGTGTAGTTGTTGTGGGAATTTACATGGTTCACATGAAGTAGCTCCAGAGCCTGAGAAAAGTCATAAGAGATCATCAGTTTCCACTGAATAGAATTCAAGAGAGCTGTCAGCTCCTTTTGAGTTAAACTTTAAAGGCAGAAAAAAACCTTAGAAGGGGGCAAAAGACAAGTGAGGCACATTTAAATGAAGGCTGAGCAGAGGTTTCAACTTTGTAAGATTATTCTGCTTCCTGTTGCCCATCTCTAATGTCTCATCTGAATATGTTTCCAGTGAATATTTTCTTTACCTATGTTCTTCTTTCCCACCCTTTCCAAATAAACAATTCTAGTATATTCTCTGTGAATATTTCTACTTTATGTTTGCTTGGCATGTAGGTATTATTGTTTTAGGTGCTCATGTTTTTCATTTATCATAATATTATGTCATATACCTCATTCTATTTTTTACATTGTTTTCTCATGATTACCTTTTTAAGACTAATTATCATTATCAGTGTATAACTAGTTAGTTGTTTCTAATCAATACTACTACTCTATGACAGAGTATATCACATTTTAATAACTCAGTGTTACAAGGCTAGACAATACTAAGTAAAATTCCTTGTATGTAAGGACTTATTTGAAAATATTTTGGGGATATTTAGTAAGGATATAATTCTTGGGTCATTAGTTGTGCATATGCTTAATTTGACCAAGTGAGCCAGACTCCTCTGGTTGTACCAGTTGATCACCAGGGGCTCTGCTTCCCTATAACCCAAGATAGTCACTATTAGTGTATGATAAGGTCAATGTAATTTCAGATTTTTGTTTTCTTTTGATTACAAAGTGAAATGGTACAAATATTTTAAAATATCTTCATATTCTTCTTAGTTTGTGAATTTCCTCTTCTACACACTGACTATCCTTTGGCTCATTTTCCTATTTTTAGTGCTCAATTTCTAGTTCCTTTATAGTTATTAGTGTATTTTAGTGTAATCTCTATATGCAAAATGTTAATCCTGGTTTTCTGATTCTTCTTTTATCATTTTTCTTGGTATCTTTATTAAACATCACTCTTCCAGCTTTGTTTGTTGTTTAATGGTAAGTACTTAAAAGTCTTGTTTAAGAAATTTATTTTTCAGTAACAATGATACTCTTTAACATTTTCATTTATTGATTTTATAATTTTACTTTTCATTAAGTTTTCAAGCCATCTGGAGTCCACCTTTCTATGTGATATTAGGTAGAGATCCAAGTTTATTTTTCTCTACTTAATGAGCCAATTTCTTCAACATTATCTAATAAACAATCTGTTCTTTCCACATTCGTTTGTGATGCCATCTTTATTGTATACTACGTTTTTGTATATTGATGAGCCTGACTCTGAGAAACATTCAGAGCTGGCACTTAACAAAGTTTGCGATCTAGGAGAAAAGGGTGGAAAAATAAATGCCTGTGAATGACTGGTTCAACCAGACTAGTTTCCATTAAGTATGCCCTTCCATACATCATTAGTCCTGTCCTAATATTATTCATATCATTTTCAATTGCTGAGATACCAAGTCAATAAGGGAACATTGGTATTTGAATTTTTTTCAAAGTATTCTCTCTGGCAAAGGCATCAGAGGAACGGAGGAGGCAAAAGAGAAAGAAAACACTGGGGAATAAAAAGGAACAATTTTTGATTTGTATAAGCATGAATATATCACAATGAATGCCATTACCATGTGTAATTATAATACACTAATAAAAACATAATAAAAGAGAGTATTCTCTCTCTGCTTCTCTAAAGTTATGTAGCATCCATTCTCCCACATACACTGACCCTAGAGAGACTTCAGTCTCCATAGAGATTTCTTAAGTTAGTTACATTTGTTGCTGTTAGTTACTGGAATTAGCATTTCCCTTTAACTACTATTGTTGCTCCAGGCTTGTTTTTCTCAGCCTACTGAGTTTCTGCTGATTTGCTGTGACCCAGAATTTCCTCCAGGATTACTTCACATACACCTCACTTTAACATCTTCCCAACCACTCTCATGTTCTCTTCTACTCTTCACCCAAGGAGTTTCTTAATTTGTAGGAAACTATCTCTTCTCACATGGCCCTTCTTCAGTAGACCTAGATTTTTCAAAACAAATATCTGCTATGGTTTTTCTTTGAGATAAGGAATCACAGAAGCTGCTACCTAATTAAATGAGAAACAAGAAAGGAGAAAACAGTAAAAGAATATTAAAAAGGCACCATCCTTATGTATATTAATGGGCTTAAAAAAATGCATTCACTACACCAAAAAGCGACAGTACAGTGACTTCCAATGCAGCATGTATATAAGTAATGCCTTATGATTTATGAAGCACTTTTAAATTCAAATATTTGTGGAAGATTTGGCTAGGAAAGCCTGTCCACCTTAGTAGTGTGGATATGTATACAATTTGGTCAGCATCTCACAATAAAGGCCAATTGTCTTGACTCACTAATTTTTCACACACAGCAAGAGTTTTTAGTATTAATAATTTTCAACTCTCCACTTTGGGGTGTGCTGTTTAAGAAAATTTTCATGTACACTAACAAAAGTGCCTGACTTCTATCACACATTATTTTACTGGGCTACCAATTATTATGCCCTAAGGAAAGAAAAACTAATTTTATTATTAGCTTAGGTATAACACAACCAGGAAATAAAATCTACTACTGAAAATTATTTCATATAAATTCCTTTAAAATTAACTGCACTGTTAGATTATTCATGCCACTGCTGCTTTCCAATAGTGTGGATAAGTGAAAGTTGATGAAATTGCTAAATTGAGTTCTTCAGAACAGCAAACTGGAAACTTTCCAAGAAGTTAACACTTTTCTTGATTGAAGATCAAATCACTTATTTTAAGAAATAGTCTCTTCATGGTATCACCCCAGAGCATTTGAACTGGGGGTTTCAAAAATCACAGTTTGAAGTTTCTCATTTCACCAACTCCCACATTGAAGCTAGGGTCAAATATGTTGAAGTTATGAAACAATATCCTCTAAACTAGAACCAAAGAATAATAAAAAAGTAGGAGTTGTTAGAAAGTCAAACAAATGTAATTCATTTTTCCTACATACAGATTTTTACATGTTGAGTGATATTTTTGAAATCTTTATATTTTTGAAATTAACATCGATTTTTAAAATGATATCTAATGTCCTGTATAGATGGTATAGTTATTTAATCATTTTGATGGAATCATATGAATAATTTAAAATTATGCCAACTGACTAAAATTGAATGACTTGTTTATTGAATGAGTAGAAAATAATTATTATTTATTTGAGACTGTATAAACAATAAGATTATTTGGCTCTATTTTGGTTCATTTGATTTAATCACAATATATACAAGCATGCCAAATATTCTACCCATTTTAAGTTTTTGAACATCATATCTTTAAAAGACTTAAGAAACTTTGGGGCTGAGGTTGTGGCTCAGTGGCAGAGCACTTGCCTAGTATGTGTGAGGAACTGGGTTCAATCCTCAGCACCACATAAAAATAAATAAACAAAATTAAAAAAGAAAACACTGTGTCCATGTATAACTAAAAAAATACTTAAAAAAAAAAAAAGACTTCAGAAACTTAAATAGATGGTGTATCTTACTACATTCTTGATGATAAAACCCAAATGCAAATCTCTTTTTGATAGTTTTCTTGTGAAGTCCCTTGATGATACATCTCCTTTAAGAAATTTTGCCTGGCACTGTAAGGGATAGAATTATGATAAACTCTTTAGGACAACTTTCTAGCCGTTTCTGCTGGTTGCACTGCAGTGACTTTGCTACTCAGTGGCTAAGGTGGTGTATCTTCAACAAAGTCTGGATGTAGTCCTGGGCTCTCCTGTTCCTTGAGTGTTCGACCTCAGCTCTAGGGGTAGTAGCTGCATTTGCATATACTATTCCTTCATTCTTCATAGTTCTCATTACATTTTACTGCCGATTCGTCTTTACAATAATCCCATATAACGGTTGATACTTTTGGTATTAAATTCTTCAATTTTCTGGATGTCTATCTCCTGATTAGATCCTGACTAACACACATGGATGGCAGAATGAGGTTAAAGAAAAAATAAGATTTCCTGTTGACTGCTCACAAGTAGAGACTGATCTTAAAAGTAATAAATGCTAATAGTTTATTCTCATGGGAAATATAATCCCACAGAAACATCTAGGACTGAAAATGTAGAGGGAAGGAGACAGATGTTCTAAATTAATGTCACAGAATAATCAAGAAGTCACAAAAGGACAATGATGGCCAGGAACACAGGACAGTCATATGGAAGACCATTTACTTATTTTAGGGAAGCCTTTCAGAGTCTTACCTCAGAATACTTAAACTAGAAATCAAGTGCCCAAAGAACATGTGGATTTCATGAATGCGAAACTCACTTTGTAAGAAAAACTAAAGAATTGGGAAGAGATGGTTATTACTACATCCCTTTTAATATCCTTGTTATAAAAATATAAGCAAATGTGACATTTTCACTAAAAACAATTGTGTGGAAATTGGTGCCCTTGAAGATTCTAAGTTCACTTACTGGCTTTTTCCCTACTCTAAAGGAGTACCCTATTTTTAATCATTGCTTATTTTATAAAAGGATTCAACTAACATTTTTGAGGCCAATAATAGCTACAGATTTTTGGATAATGTCCAGTAACCTTGGATATGCAATTAGAACAGATGGCAATGTAAACAAAATGATACATTCCTAGCTGCCTAAGCACAACCTTTAATTAATTTAACATATATTACGATGATTAATTTTTAGATTTGAATTGGTATAGTTATTGAAAATATTTTGATTTTTTAAAGAATTGCATGGAGAACTATAAATATATTGTATTATCTGTTATAGCATTTAAATGTTCTCAAATTTTCTTTGAATTGCCGAATAATCATATGAGGTAACCATGTAAACAGAAGACTTACAAAGTGTTAGATCACCAAAGGAGATAGTTTATTCAGTGTGCTCTAAACTTAAAATATATTCAGGCTAATATTTAATGGTACTTGAATTTTAAAATTTTAGATAATTTATAACTATAAGCAAACTAAAATCTCTTATGAATAACTGAAAATCAAACTTCCAAAGATGTATCTTATCTCAATGATAACAAATCCTTTTTTTTATAAATATATATTTTAAAAAGTTTTTTGAATAATTTCCAGATTAAATATTTCCAATAAGATTTCAGGGCAATATAGCCTAAAATTATTATTTTGAGTTAGTATCTCACTTCTTTGAACACACACCTTTTTCAAAAAACTTAATGTACTATTTCACTTTTAATTCCTTCCTGATAACTAAAATTAAAAATATTTAAAATATAATTCACTAAGCAATATTGTTATCAATTTATGTGCAAGCAATTATGATTTATTTTTTATAAAACAAATCCACTTAATTATTTTTTTTTACTATTCTGTCCTTCATACATTATTCTTTGTTTAAACTTCTTTAGGACTGCCATTTGATCCTGATGCATGGCAAACCAAAATTTTATTTTATTTTTTGGTACTGGGGATTGAACTCTGGGGTACTCGACCACCGAGCCATATCCCCAGCCCTATTTTGTTTTTTTATGTAGAGACAGGGTCTCAATGAGTTGCTTAGCACCTCACCATTGCTGAGGCTGGCTTTGAACTCACAATTCTCCTGTCTCAGCCTCCCTAAATGCTGGGATTACAGGCTTGAGCCATCGACCCCGGGCGGCAAACCAAAATTTTAACTTCCAGTTCTATTTATCATTCTGGAAAACATTCTTCAATCTAATAGCAGGAACTCTTCATAATAATCTAAAAAATAGAGACTAATTTTTATAAACATCCTATTACCTTTTTTTTCCATTCCAAGCATTTTGACCCTTCTTTTTAAGAAGATATATTTTGCTTTAATACATATGGATATATGTATTAATATATAAAGATATGTTTTGCTTTACTATATTTTTTTCCCCAGAAATCTTGCCTTTTGTTAACCTCCTGCTTTTTTCTTATGTGCTTCAAGTATCAAACTAAGGCATTTTCAAAACTCCCAATGGTAGCTACTCACTCATTAGCTCTGTGGTGGACTAAAATTATTGCCCAGCTATCATGTCCCCTGTTTAGAGATTGGACTTCATATGAAAAGAAGCAGAAATTCATTAGGACCCATCTATTAATAACTAAACTGAATACATTCTGGTATATTGCTTCAACAGTGTCTAAATATTAGAGGATACCATGTTTTTGTAAATATACAAAGTTTCAATGTATAGCATTTCCAATAGTGTTTTATTTGACTAGGTCTGAAAGCATTTGGTTAATAGAGTTAGCACCAAACCAAGTCATCAAATGACCCAATTAATTCTGCAAAAGATAACATGCACCTCAATAACCACTGACATTTAAATTTTTCCTAAACATAAATCTAGTAATAAACTCTGAAGGAGTATGTGTTTTCAAGAATCTATAACTCTTTGTTTTTATTTTGTAGTTTCCTGATATATGCCCTGTAATTGTACATAATGGTATGATTCATTATTGCATGTTCCCTAATGCATACCATAAAACAAAATAATTTGGCCAATATCATTCCTAGTATTTCCCCTTTCCCTTCCTTCCTCTCTCTCCCTGGTCTGCTTTCTCTACTGATTAATCTTTGATTTTCAGAAACTCTTGTTTCTTTCTTTTCTTTCTTACTTCCACACATGAGACAGAAAACACACAGCAATTGATTTTCTGAGTTTGGCTTATTTTTTCCTGCAAATTACATAATTTCAATCTTCTTTATAGTTGAATGACTCTCCATTGTATGTATATGCTACATTTTCTTTATCCATTCTTCCAGTGACAGACAACTAGGCTGGTTTCCCACTTTGTTCATTGTGAATCGTGCGGCTATAAACATGAGTATGCATGTACCACTATAGCATGTTAACTTTAATTCTTTAAGATAAATACCAAAGAGTTGTATAGTTGAATGCTTTCATTCCTAGTCTTTTAAGGAAGCTCCATACTGATTTCCATATTAGTTGTGCCAATTTACAATCCCACCAATAGCGTACAAGTGATCTATTTTGTTCATATCCTCACCAGCATTTATTAATGTCTATATTCTTGATGACTTCCATTCTGATTGGAATGAGAAGAAATCTCATTGTAGTTTTGATTTGCATTTCCCTAATTGATAAAGATGTTGAACATTTTTTCATATATTTATGAGCCACTTGTCTTTCTTCTTTTTAGAAATGTCTGTTTATTTAATTTTCTTATTAATTAGGTTATTTTTTATTTTGGTGTTAATATTTTTGAGTTCTGGGTATTAATTCTCTGTCAGAAGAGTGGCTAGCAAAGATTTTATCCCATTCTGTAGGTTTCTTCTTAATATCCCTAATTGTTTCCTCTGCTGTGCAGAAGCTTGTTAATTTTATGTCATCCCATTTGTTAATATTTGGATTTATTTCTTGATCTTTAGGGGTCCTATTGAGAAAGTTGTTGCCTGTACTTATATGTTGGAGTGTTGAGCCTGCATTTTCATCTAGGATTTGCATAGTTTCTAATTCTTAGGGCTTTCATCCATTTTGAGTTGACAATATTTTTTGGGGGGAGGAAGGGTAGGAGATAAAGACCTAGTTCTCATTCTTCTACATATGATATTCAGTTTTCTAAGCACCATTGTTAAATATGTTGTATTTTCTCCAATGTATATTTTGGGCTTCTTTGTCAAAGATAAGATGACTATGTATGTGGATTTGGTTTCCGTGTCTTCTATTCTAGTTTTTATTTTTAAATTTTTTTATGAGAGTACCATGTAGCTGGGGTTTTTTGCCCATTACAGCTCTGTAGTGAAATTTGAAGTCAGGTATTATGATGCCATCAGCATTGTTTTTTTGTGATTTAGAATTGTTTTGGCTCTTCTAGGTCTTTTTTTCTTCCAAATGAGGTTTAGGACTGTGAAGAATGTCATTGGTTTTTTGATGAGGATTTCGAATCTGTGTATTGTTTTTAATAATAGGCTATTTTGAAACTATTAATTCTGCCTATCCATGAACATGGGAGGTCTTTTCATATTCTTTTCTTCTTCTCATTCTTTTTTCAGTATTTTACAGTTTTCATTGAAGAGGTCTTTTACTTTGTTGAATAGATTTACTTCTAGGCAACTTTTTTGTAACTTTTTTAAAAAAAATTATTTGTTCTTTTAACTTATTCATGACAGTAGAGTATATTTTGGCATATTATACATACATAGAGCAAAACATATTCTAATTAGGATCCTATTCTTGTGATTGTACATGATGCAGAGTTACCCTGATCATGTATTCAAATACAAGGCTAGGAAAGTTATGCCTGATTAATTCTACTCTCCTTCCTATCCCACCCTTCCCCTTTCCATTTGTTTCCTTTAGTCTAATCCAATAGGCTTGTATTCTTCTCTCTCTCCACCCTCCCTTGTTGTCAGTTAGCATCCACATGTAAAAGAGAATATTCAGTCTTTGTTTTCTCGGGATTGGCTTATTTCACATAGCATGATATTCTCTAGTTCCATCCATTTACAAGCAAATGCCATAATTCCATTCTTCTTTATGGATGAGTAATATTCCATTGTGTCTATATACCACATTTTATTTATCTATTCATTTGTTGAAGGACACTTAGGTTGGTTCCATAGCTTGACTTTTGTGAATTGAGGTGCTATAAACATGGATGTGGCTGTGTCACTTTAGTATGCTAATTTTCAGTCCTTTGGGTATAGACAAGGAGTGGAATATCTTGATCAAATGGTGGTTCCATTCCAAGTTTTCTAAGGAATCTCCATACTGCTTTCCATAGTGGTTGCACAAATTTGTACCCCCACTAGCAATGTATGAGAATACCTTTCTCTTCACATCCTCCCCAGTCTTTATTATTACTTGTATTCTTGATAATTGCCATTCTGACTGGAGTGGTATGGAATCTCAGTGTAGTTTAATTTGCATTTCTCTAATTGGCGGAGATATTGAACATTTTTTTAATATATATTTGTTGACAAATTGTATTTCTTCTTTTGTGAAGTGCCTGTTCAGTTCCATTTCCCATTTATTGATTGGCTTGTTTGTTTGTTTGGTTGGTTAGGTTTGTGTGTGTGTGTGTGTGTGTGTGTGTGTGTGTGCATGTTGAGTTCTTCATATAACCTGGAGATTAATGTCTTATCTAGGTACAAATAGTAAAGATTTTCTCCCATTCTGTAGGCTCTCTGTTCACATTCTTGATTGTTTCCTTTGCGGTCAAGAAGATTTAGTTTGCTACTATCCCATTTATTGATTCTTGATTGTGCTTCTTGTGCTTTGGGAGTCTTATTGACAAAGTCAGTTCCTAAGCTGACATGATATAAGGTTGGGTTTACTTTTTCTTAGTAAGCACAGTGTCTCTGGTCTAATTCCCAGGTCCTTGATCCACTTACAGTTGAGTTTTGTGCAGGATGAGAGATAGAGGTTCAATTTCATTCTGCTACATATAGATTTCCAATTTTCCCAGCACCATTTGTTGAATAGGCTATCTTTCTCCAATATATGTTTATAGTTCTTTTGTCTGGGATGAGATAACTGTATTTATGTGAGTTTGTCTTTATGTCTTCTATTCTGTTCCATTGGTCTTCATATCTCCTTTGGTGCCAATACCATGCTGTTTTTGCTGCTATAGCTCTGTCATATAATTTAAGACCAGGTATTGTGATGCCTTCTCATCACTTTTCTCACTAAGGATTGCTTTGGCTCTCCTGGGTCTCTTATTTTTCCAAATGAATTTCATGATTGCTTAGCATTCTCTAAAATAGACCACAAAATAACTCTTAGCAAATACCAAAAGACAAATAATACCTTGTGTTTTATCAGATCATACTTGAATGAAATTAGAAATTAATGATAAAATTAAAAATTAGAAGCTACTCTAACACCTGGAAACTACATAGTACACCATTGAATTGTCAATGCATAGCTGAAGAAATCAGGACTGAAATAAAAAAAAAATAATTAGAGGTAAATGAGAATAGTAACAGGACATATCAAAATCTTTGCAACACTCTGAAGAAAGTTATAAGAGGAAAATTCATTCTTTTGAGCTTATTCATTAAAATAATAGAAAATCACCAAATAAATAATATAAATTTATGCACCAAAGCCTTAGAAATATAAGAACAAACCAACACCAAAAGAAGTCTAAAACAGGAAATAATTACAATCAGAGCTGATATTAATGAAATTGAAACAAAATATTAAAAATTGATGAAACAAAAAGTTGGTTCTTTGTAAAAATAAACAAAATTCATAAACCCTCAGCCAAGCTAATGAAGAAAAAGAGAAAAAAACCCAAATTACTAAAATTTTAAATATCACCATGGACACCACTGAAATACAGATGATATCAGAAGCTACTTTAAGAATATGTATTTCAATAAAATAGAAAATATTGATTACATTGAAAAATTTCTGGAGACATGATGTATTCAGAATGAATCAAAAGGACATAGAAAATTTGAACAGATCAATTTTAAGCAATGAAATTGAAAATGCCCTCAGAAGCCTACCAACATGAAAAGCCCAGGACCAGATGGATTCTTAGCCAAATTCTATAAGATCTTCAAAGAAGAACTTACACAAATACTTCTTTTTTTAAAAAAAAAATTAGTTTATTTAGTTGCATTTCAAGTCATAGTACATATATAGAGCTCAGATAAAGTCACACCATTTGTGTCTTCATACATGCACCAAGGGTAGTGATGATGATCTCAATCAACCATCTTTACTGTACCCATTCCCCTTTCCCTCCACCCCCCCGCCACATCCAGAGTTCCTCCATTTCTCCTATGTTCCCTATTCCCACCCACCTTATGTATCAGCATCCACTAATCAGAACATTCAGCTTTTGGTTTTTTGGGATTGGCTACTTCACTTAGCATAATGCTTTCCAATTCCATCCATTTGCCTGCAAATGCCATAATTTTATTCTCTTTTATTGCTGAATAATATTCCATTGTGTATATGTACCACAGTTTCTTTAAAGGAAGGAACCCTTCCAAACTCATTCTAGGAAGCTAATTATCACCCTGATATTGAAGCCAGACAAAGACACATTAAGGAAAAGAACTTCAGATGAATGTCTCTGGTGAACATTGATACAAAAATTCACAATAAAATACTGGCAAAACACATACAAAACATATTAAAAAGATAGTGCACCAAAATCAAGTGGTGTTCATTCCAGGGATTCAAGGTTGGCTCAATATATTAAAATCAATAAATGTAATTCACCATATCAACAGATTTAAAGACAAGAGCCTTATGATTATCTCAATAGGTGCAGAAAAAAAGCATAGGAAAAATTCAGCATCTATTCATACTCAAAACACTAGAAACACTAGGGATAGTAGGAACATATCTCAACATTGTAAAAGCTATCTTTATATATGCTAAACTCAAGGGCAACATCATTCTAGGCATTTTTATTTTAAGGCTGTTGTGAATGTAATTGTTTTCCTGATTTCTTTCTCAGCAGATTCATTATTGGTATATAGGAAAGCTATTGATTTTTGTACATTGATTTTGAAATCTGCTACTTTGCCAAATGTGTTTATTGACTGTAGCAGACTTCTGGTTGAGCTTTTTAGATCTCCTAAGTATAAGATCATATCATTTTCAAACAGGGAAAATTTTTATCCTTTTTTATTTTTGTTGCATTTATTTTCTTCTCTTGCTTAATTTTCTCTGGGTAGAATTTATAGTATTATATGCAATAGGAGTGGAGAGAGTGATCGTCTTTGTTTTGTGCTAGATTTTAAAGAAAATGCTTTCAGTTTTCTCCTTTTTACTATGATGTTGGTTTTGAATTTGTTGTGTACATCCCTTATGATGTTGAGGCATCTTCCTTTACCCCTAGTTTCTTCAGTGTGTTTATTCCCATGGATAGTCATCTTTATATATCAAGAATCACTAATTATTTTTTAAAGCTTTATAGTTATATATTAGCCTGATTCTATAAATATAAATGACTTTATAAGTTTTACCAGCCCCTGTGTTCTAACAATTAAATTTAAAGTAATTTACCTGAAAAATATTTTTTCAAACTATGTGGCTTCAGTGAAAATTATTTGTAATGTTGACTTTTCCACTGATTGCCATCTTCTTCCCATGGTAACCAGATTGGACACAGAAGGCAAGGGGACAAATAGAATTTTATTTTCTAGGTTGTGTTACTTCATACTAATTCACTGAATTGGTTATCTTCTTACTCTTTCTTACAACCTAAGATAGTCTATTTTGTTTTCTGTCATTTACAATTTTAAAACCCTGACTATTTTACCACCCAACATTTAATCTTTTGATTTTATGACCACTTCAATGCCAATAATCTTTCTTTCTAATATACCCTGTGAATATTCCTCTACAATTTGCATACAGTTGGTAAAACAACAGAATTAATAGGCTTTAATGTAGGACTAAAAGGAGATAATCATGTAATAAGAGAATGTAAACATTAAGCCTCAATAGAAGTAGTTTCAAAAAAGCAGCAGGCAGGAATATGGTATCCAAATTCATTGAAAGGCAGGGATGCTGTATTCACATGAATTTTAGTTAACACCACGGATATAGGAAACACAGGAAAAAAGAACTATGGAAACTGAGAAGACAATTTTTAATCACATCATAATTTCTTAATATTCACTCTAGTAAGAAGAGAGTTGGACAATATTTTTTAATAATTAAGTCAGTGTGAAGAGCAGGACTATAAAAAAATGATTTTATTATGTAGTTGACCTATTTTCCTTCTGACTGGTACTAGAATGTGGAACAATATTTTTAAAAGCTATTAATAAAGGGTCATCTTTGAATTCCTCTCAGGATCATTGAGAATAGTGGTTTTCAAACCAGACAAGATCAGGCATAACTATTTCTACTTATTTGTTCTTCTTCTAGTATGTTGCACTATTTTCAAGCTTGCTAACCACCTTGAAAAGTTGGCAGATTATATGAGTATGGATCATTCTACTATCATCTTACATTTGCAGTTATTTAAGGCTTAAGGCATTGAATTTGATACATTAGATAAAAGTTTATGACTTCATAAAAATAAAATCACTAATGGCATTGGCTGAGTAGGTAAAATTGTTATATGTGACTTACTACTGCACTTGGGCAACAACTTGCTTTAAAAATATCATAATACTTTTTTTGAAGGTCTTCTATGCCATTTTGCATAGATGTTTTGTATCGTTGGTTCCCTTACTCAGAAAAATATATTTTGTCAGATAAATTTATCTTATAAATTATATTTCACGTTTCTTTTAATACATATAACTATATGCTTTTGTATAAAGTCCTGAGGCAAGAAAATAAAAAGAACATAAAATACCTTGCAGTTTTAGTGAGAATAATATTTCCTAATAATCTTAGTTCTTGTGTATATCTTTATATGTATGTATAATTTAATACTGAAGTTATCTACTAAGATGTGAATATAGTTAAATCAAATAAGTATATGAGGAAGCATCTAGACTTCATTATTTTAATTGTGAGAAATATCTTCTTCTTAGTACTGTTCTAGTTATTTTTGTTTCACATTAAAATATATCCAAAATTTTATTTGTTGCAATCTGTGAGTTAATATTTTCCTTAGAGTTAAGGAAAAAAACCTAAATTGCAAAATATGTACATGAAAATTGTCATAGGAAATGTCAACAAAAGCTTCTCTAATTTCTGAAACAACTAATTCTTAGGTGTCTGTGAAATATTCTTTTCTGCAAATACACCAGATAAAACCACTGGAATTTCTGGTTAGGAGGATTTAGGAATTCTGTCTAATAGTGTAGCTTCTGGAACTTTTTGCAACCACAGTAAAAATGACAGAATACTGGTTAAGTTTGATATTTTTCATGATCTAAAACACACCCATATAGGATATATATATAGGATCATCTCACATTTACTACAAGTAAAGAATCCAGCATATTTTAGCTGGGTTTTCTGTTCAGAATCTGAAGAGGCTGAAATCAAGGCTGTGTGTGACCTCAGCTTGAAGTTTCAATAGAAGAATAGTCTGCTTCCCAGCTTCCTCAGGTTATTGGTAGGATTTATTTCCTTGGGGTTGTGTGACTAGCATTCCTAGTATCTAGTAGCTATCAATGTGAGCCCATTTTCAATTCCAAGAGAAAACAATCAATTCCTTGTCATGTGGCACTCTCCATAGACCCTCTCAAGTTCAAGTATCTTCCCTCAAGAAGGGTTCAGTTTCTTTTAAGGGATCACCCAATTGGATCCCTGGCTGTTTGGGATAATCTTTTTTTTGATTAAATCAAAGTTAATTCATATGAGATCTTAATTAAATTTGTAAAATGATGTTAATTCTTCCCAAATTTGAAGGGAGGGAATAATACAAAGTATTTACACCAAGGAATAGAAATCTCACGAGACATTTCAGAACTCTGCCTGCAGTAGAGGCTTTGCTGATAGAATGTGATTGGTTAGGGGAATTGCAAAGGAGAACAGAACAAAATCAGATACTTCATTTTAAAGAGTTGTAGGAAGTAATATTGTATTACTAAATATACAAATTATTTTAAATTAATTTTCTCAATTCCTGTGTAATATACTCAATTATGATTTTTATTTAACTCTTTTAATAGACACATGAATCCATAAAATTATGGATACTAATGGTGTACTATATGATGTTAAAATATATGTATATATTGTATAATGTTTTAATCTAGTTAAGCTTATCGGTTTCCTCAAGCATTTATCATTTTGTTACAATATAAACATTCAAAATCTTTTCTTTCATATAGTTGAAATGTATAGTACCTCATTGTTATCTATAGTCCCCTACTATTCAATAACATGCCAAAATTTCCTGTTCATATCTAACTGCAATATATGTCCATTGATCAAGATTTTCCATTTCTCCATACCCTCTATTCTCTCTAGGCTCTGGTAACCACCATTATACTCAAAACTATTACGTGATTGTTTATATTTCACACATGAGTGAGACCATACAGTATTTGTTTTTCTGTGCCTGGCTTATTTTATTTAACATAATCTAAAAACCTTTTCATGCCTGATAAATATTTTATTTGGTATAAAATATATCATAAAATTAATCACTAGAATAACAAAACTTCCATTAGAAGATGAAAACTCTTTCTTTACTGTATTCTGATCTTTGTGAAATGTTTAGGTAAGATGATGATGATGATGATAACAAAAATATGCGGTTTCACATGTCCTGGACTTTTCCTGAATCCTGCCAAATATGTAAGGAATTATCAACACCAGTGTTGGCCCAGATAGAGAGAAAAATACTATTGTTCTTAATTTAAAAATTCAGCATAAATATTTCTTAATTCTCATCCTTATAGAGAAAAAATCAGTATAATGTTTGCTGCCATTTGTGGGGATAATGGATGCTTCATTTAACTGCTTTGATTATCTTTGTGAATATAGTGCTATAATTTAAAAATATGAAATGAAAATTAAATGTATAGTTTAATTGCAAATACCTTTGTAAGTTGATATATTTTTTTTCATTTTTTGAGCATGATTTAAAATATATTAAATCTCTATAGCAAGTTGAATACAGATCTCCTGATATTTAAATTATTGCAAATTTGATCATGGTTGCATCTTTAAACTGGAATATTTTTCCAATTGACATGATTCTTCCCATTAGTGTTTAAATGCTTCCTTGACTTTGATACAAAGATCATCAAATATCAACCTTATTTTTAATCCACTCAGACATGGAATCATTTTTAAAGAGACTTGGTTTATCAATTTCTGCCAAAAGGAAAAAAAAGAGAAAAGAAGAATAGAAAAGAAAACAGTTGGGATTTTGATAGGGAATAAGTTGATCTAAAGATCAATCTATGAAGTTTTGCCATCTAAGCAATAGTTAAGTATTTTTTGAACCATAAATGTGGGATACATTTCCATTGATATGTTTTCTTTGTTTATTTTTGTAATGTAAGTATTTATAGGTGATTGTGCTCATTTTTTAATTGATGCATATTTATTATACAGAATAGAGGGTTTCATCACATTCATACAGTATTATAACATAATTTGATTAGTTTAACCCCCCAGTGCCTTTCCTTACTCTCTCCCCAACCCTTTACCCTCCCTCTACAATGGTCTTCCTTCCGCTTTTATGCTATCACCCCTCCACACATCTACCACATATAAGAGAAAACATTTATCTCTCTGAATATTAGTTATTTTGCTCTCTAATTCCAGTCATTTTCCCCTTAAATGATGTAATTTCATTTATTTTTATGACTGAATACAACTCCATTGTGTATATATACCACATTTATATCCTTTCATCAACTGAAAGATGAGAATTTTGCAACTGCTAGAAGAAATCATAGAAGAAATGCTTCAACATATAGGCCAAGGTAATAAATTCCTGAATAAAACTTCTAGATCTCAAGAAATAATAGAAATAATAAATGGAGTGGAATCAAACTACAAAGTTTCTTCACAGCAGAAGAAACGACACAAAGAGAAAATCTTTGCCAGCAGAATATTAATATCCAGAATATATAAAGAACTCAAAAAACTCACCACTAAAAAAAACTGATAATACATTCTTTAATTTGTTTTAAGATGTATTTTTAAATTTTTCAATAAGCTACAGTGAACTTAAGAGTATAAAGGTCTTTTGTAGCATGAAATCTTTGAATTCTGAATCATTTGCATTACATCTTCCAGAAATTTTAATTAATATTATCACGACACTCCTGCTGAATTTTCTGTACTGCTGTGTCCATATTTTTATGTTCTGTCTCATAAAAAATGAATGTAATGGAAGTAGAAACGACATAAATGTATATATACACAGTTTTCCAGGATGCTTTTTATTTCAAGATTTTTCTCAATTCTTACTTTCTTTGTGAACATTCAAAAGATCTTATGCAAATTATATACATTTTTGAAGAACAATTTAATATTGTATAGATTTCTATTTGCACTTATGATAGATTAACTGCATATTTTCATGGCTATTTCCCTTATTTAGAAAAAAAGTCATGTCTTAATTATTTTAGGATGCTTATATGATAGCATGTATTTTAAAAATATAAAGCACAAGAATTTGCTAATCTTACAGCCATTGTCCTAATAATCATTTCATTAAATATGCACAGAATAGTAGTAAATATTCACAAAAGACACAGCTTTTAACTCTGGACTATCATATAAATATATTATTAAATAGAAGATAACGTATCCAATCGATATATATCTGAAGCAAATTAAGTAAAACAGAATATAGCAAATCTGTGTTACCTGTTAAATATTTAATATTACTTACGTAATCATTATTTAAACTTTCTGAACCTCAGTTTACGTATAAGCTGTGGATTATAATATCTGCCTACTTTAGTTCATTTATTTATTTGTATGTACTCATCACTAATAGTCATTGTGCTTGATTTGTTAACACTGACAAGATAATAGAAAAAGAAACTATCAGTGCATTTAAAAGCAAAAGTGTGAGAACGATGATACAAAATCACATGAAACTATAAATTTTGACTAATATTCAAACATAAGACATTATAATTTCATGCATATCCTTTCAAAACTAACTTAAAACATAAAGCTGTATCCTATAAGAATGGTCTGATATGTCAAGCCTAAAAAAAAACCTTGTTTTTGTATTTTTTGAGTTACTTTGTTGTTTTGATATAAATTAAATTTTAATGTACACTGTATTTTGTAATCACTAAAGTGCCATCATGCTTTAATATAATTGGGTTCATAGTATTCAGATGCGAGTACAGCTTAAGGGGAAAAAATGGGCTTCCAAGGTTGGGGTTGACAAACCAAAAGCCTTGAGTGAAGTTTGCCCTGCTGCTTGTTTATGTATAGCCTGAGAGCTAACAATGGTTTGACAATTTCAAATGTTTAAAAAAATTGAAATGAAAAATGACTTGTCAGGACACTTGAAAACTACAGGAATTTCAAATATTATTGTTTTTATTCGCTGAATTGTTTCTTCACAACTCAAAATATGTTGAAGATATTAATCCTACTACCTCAGAATTCTCCTGCATTTGGAGGAAAGTCCTTTAAAAGTGATGAAGTCAAAAAGAAGCCTTAGAGAAAGCTCTACTTCAATCTGACTTATGTCTCTATAAGAAGAGGAAGTTTGGATGTACAAAGAGACACCAACAGATCTGTGCACCATTTGAGGACATAGAAGACCATCACCTGAATTCAAGGACAGAAGCTTTGGAATGAACTAACCTTCCCAACAATTTCTAGCCTGCAGAACTGTGAGAAAATATGTTCCTATTGTTTCACCCACCTCTTATGTGTTTTTTTGTCATCACATACATAAAAATTAGTAAAAGTGTTCAGAAACTGAACAATATAAACCACAAATCCCCTTCATTACTGTTATGTCCCTTTTCATAACTTAAAATCTGTGTTGCAATTGTGATGAAAATTATTTGGCCTGGAAGCCTAGAATATTTACTATCTGTTCCTTTAAGGAAAATGTTTGCCATTTCCTAGTGTAGGATGTCAGAGAGATGTACATTAGCAGAGAACCTTACATAATGCTGTAATTTTGAAAAGACTTTCAAAAACATTTTAAACATTACCTATGGAAACTCCTTATAATAGTGCCTTTCCTATTTCCCTGTTCTGTAGCATGAGAGAAAGAGAAGTCTCTAAATGAATTAGGGCTGATAGATTCTAGAAACTAATTTGTAAAGTATTTCCTTAATTAAAATTACTATTACAGATAATAGTGAGAAATGGATTATTACTTTCATAATAAAATTGTAAAATTTTGAAAGGTTAAGGATAAAGTTTCTGAAGATAGTTTGATACTCCCATTTATAATTATTATGCTATATACCATAATGAAGATTATTGTCTAAGAAAGATCTCAATGAATCCAAATGAAATCCAAAAGAAATAGAAAGTGAAAAATAAAGTAAGTTAGAAAAACTAGATTAAGTTGTGGTAATTATTGTAAAGAGCTAATGACAGAAGCAGCGATATCACTGGTGGTGTTGTCACCAAGTGGTTCTTATTTTCTTGAGAGTTAGAAGTGTGAAAAATAATGTGAGAAAATGTCAATCCAATTTTTCTGTTGAAATTTGGGGAAATAATATATCTCAAGTGTCCCCAGTAGGTGTAAAGAATTGCAAATGCTAGGTCTTCCAAGAAGAGAAGACTCTCCAAGTCCCAAGGGAGGGAGGTACGTGATAAAGGGAGCTTCCTTGCCAAAAGCTGTTGGATTTCGTTTCTGCAGCTTTATTCAGAACAAAAACAAATTGTAGGCAGTAACCGAGGTCTCCCAGCAACAGAAACACACAAGAGGATGCAAGGTCACATCTCATGAACTCACACAATTAAAACCTCTAAATAATTCTGTTCCTATTCAGTATAAAAAGGACAAAGAAAAACAAATGAACAGGCATAGTACCATTCATTATATTCTTGCCTTCTATAAATGGATGCCCCTACTATGTGCCAAGAGCTCTCATCGAATGTGAAAAAGAGAAGAGTGAAGGAAAATCCTGTGCTCACGTAGGTAAGACTAGCAGAAGCAATATATTTACTTCTAACCAGAGACTGCTGTTATCATTTCTCTAGATTAAAAATCCAATGGTTTTAGTTTGATAAAATAGTACATATAAGTTATTTTTTTTAAAATTATGGGAAAGCAAATGAAACCCTTAATGGACATTCCTCTTCAGAAGAAACCTAGTTATCTACTTTATAACTGCCAAGAATATAGTATTAAAGAGTAGTTTAGTGACAGATGAAATTTAAAACAAAACTTTAAAATAATTGATTTAACCTGTCAAATGCTTCAGGTCTTTAACATTGGTTGTTTGGTAGCCTGTGGGAAAAATTTTATATGCATTTTATTTGTGTGTGTGTGTGTGTGTGTGTGTAGAAATAGAATTATAATGTGATAGGCACACTGCATGTAATCTTGTTTTTCATACATATATTCTCTATGGATGAGTCAGCCAGAATTTAGAAATTATGGGACATATACATTATATAAAATGAAAAGTGGGGAATTGAATAAAATGTGGAAATAGTGGTCAAAATTAGCTTCTCAATTTCACTGTCATGAATTTAGGGACTTTAACTTGTCTGTCTGTTCAAAATAAATTATGATCTAAGTCTAGAGTAATTCCCTCCTTATTCCTTTCTTTACAATTACAATTTATAGCTTAGTTGCTGGAGTAGATGCTGAAGTTTTGAACCTTTGCATTCCTGGCTCGTACACGTTGACAGCAAATCAAACTTTACTATGCCCTAATATCAAGTTCTTGTTTTAATGGTGATAGTTTTGTCCTCAGTCATTTTTGCCAAATCCTACTATTTTGCACTGCTCCCAACAGAAGACATTCATTACCATTTTCATAGTAAGATTGTCAAATCTGAAACAGAACCTAACCTCATCTTCTTGAAGTAATTCCTTCAAATAACATTTAAATCCATATAAAAGAGCTATGTCCCATCATCATTGCTCCTGCATTCTCCAAGGTAACAGAATTTACTAGCTCATCATCTCTTTAGTCAGTAAAACCAATAGCAATCAGTAAAAGACAGATGCTGTTTAATTTATCCGCCCCTTATTTCTAACTTTTTTCCAGTTAATTTCATTTATCTGTTTAATTATCTGCCATTATTTAGGCATTTTAATCATTTTATCTCTTTTTACTTTCTATTATAGATGGTAAAGATAAGACTTTTAATAACTTTAACAAGACTTCCAATTGGAAACTCTGAAACCTCACCTGGTGATCTCGAGGTATTTTGCACGTGATTAGAAGAAATTAGATGAAATAAGGAAGGCAGGAAAAGAAGCAAATAAAAGAAAAGATAAAATAAAGAATATACGTGAAGAAAGTAGTAAGGTTGTAAGGGAGGGAGAAAGTAAAAAGAAGGAAGAAAAAAATTAGCATTGGAGAAGATGTAGCAATTCTCACAGAAGTGTAAGGTCAGGTAATGATGAACAAAAGGAGGCCAATTAAAATCGCTGAGCAAGGCTTTACTGATACACGCTCCTGGTGAGACTCCCCTGTCCAACAGAACGGTCTGGAGAATCCCGCAGTCTCAGTTGGTTTGACAGTTTTATGGGCTTGGGGTAGGAAGGGTAGGGCTTGGGACAGGAAAGGGAAGCCTTGGGCAGGAAAGAGGCTTGGGACAGTAAAGGGAGGTTTCTGGGAGTCCTGTGTCCTACTAGAATTGGTTGGGGGATTGGCTGATTGATGGTGGTTAGTCACTGCTTGTCTGCTGGTGTCTGATTATTGTTCTCTCCCAAATGTGGGCTGCCTGGTATTTTGTTTTCCTTAGCCGCCTTAAACCAACCTAACAGTAGGTATATTTGAATTTAAACATAAGAAAAACAACAAAACAATGTAAAATTGGTAGATAGGAGAGGGACCAGTGTAAATTATCTATGAAAAATGTTTATACAATTTTTAAAACTATAAATTTATCATATTTCCAGGAAATAATGTTCACATCAGATTGGTATTTGCAAGATTTTAAATGACTGTGACTGCTGGTGCTATAAAATACAAATAAGCAATTATAACACTCATAAGTATTTATTTTTCTAACTGATATTCATATTGATTACATGAATAGTTATATATAATTATATATATCTTATATTGTACAATCTTCTCCCTCTTCTGTTCTTCCTCTCTTTTTCCCTTCTTCCCTAGCTTCCTTTCTTCCTTTTTTCTTTGTCTTATTATCTCTCTTTGCTTTTTGTCTTTTTTTAAAATCCATTTCTCTTTTATTCCCTCCCCACATAAGAGCAAGTATTCACAATGGGTCCTACAGAAATTGCTTATAGTACCATTATAAATTGATAATAAGGCATTTGCTGATGAGCTTAAAATGTCTTTTATAATTATGAATTCACCTTTAATTTTCTATATTAGAGAAGAAATTAGAATAGCATGAATATTGTGAATCTTTAACAGACTCGTGTGTGTATATTTCCCGTGTTAAAAAATTCTAATTTTAGCTTTTGATACATGGAATTCTGAATCATTCCCTAAGCATAGATAGAAGATATATTTTTCTTACTCTTTTATCATCCAGATTTATGCTCAAGAGAAATGGATACATTATTAAGTCACTGCCAATCTTCATTCACCCAACTGTGTCGTGGAAGAAAGAGACAAGCTTTGCCCATGACATTTTTTTCTCTACCAGCGTTACATTTTGCTCTAGGTCTACACAGTGAAATATTTTTCTTCTTTTTCCTCAGGCAGAATATTTCATGAAAAATTCATTTTTTCCATCTCCCAACTCTATGTAACTCTTTATAAGAAAGGTAGACAAAAGCAAGTGACCTTGAGTCCATTTGAATGACTAGTTCTGAACTGTTGGCTTGCTGTTTCCTGCTTTCACCGTGAGTGTCATACTTCTTACTCTGACTCTTGCATACAAATTTAGCTGCTGTATTCCACTGTGTTTCACTCATACCAATTAGGTAGTCCACATAGACCTTAGAAAGTTGGCTATTTTTAAAGTAGGTTGAGTTCAAAGTTCTTCCAAAGACTCGAGTACAAATGTCTTAGTTTTTGAAATGTGTTAAGTGTAAGCATTGAAATGAGCAAAATGCTGTAATTTTTAACCATAAAATAATCCAATAGGCCAGGAAATTTGAAGTCAGAAAGTTATAATGATGATGTATTATTCTTTATCTAATAATGATTATAATTACAAGCTTAAGAATAACTATAAGGTGTTCAAATACATAAAAAAATTAAATTAAATTAAATTCAACCAGAACTATAATGTGTTTGTGAATAAAATCAAATAGGTACAAAATGATGTTGAACTAAAACTGATATATACATCTAACATAGTAGAGCATTTCTTGGTCACAATCAATAAATAGAGATACTTAAAATCCTGCCAATTATTTTCAAAAGAATAAATCTTCATCTAAAAATACAGACCTAAATCCCCTACTCAAAAATTATCAACATGGAATTTCAGCCAAAGATATTTAAAGGAAACATTGCAAAATTTAGGAATTTTACAGTCAGGTTATCTGTGTAAGAATTTGGAAATAGACATAAATAGTGGTTATTAAAGTCCCCACGTAAAAGGCAAAGTTCTTACTGTATATTTTATAGTCCTTTCCATGACAGAACTTGAGAAGAGGTGACAATACTTAACCTGGAAAAGCTTCAAACTCCTAATATCACCTTTTTCTTAGAATTTGCATTACGTACAAAGACAGCACACATTTTATTTTGTTTCAGAATTCTTGTCTAATATTATGGTATAGAATTAGTATTATCATTCATGGCTCTTTTGATATGTCCAAAGAGCCCAAGAACTATACATGTGGCCTTCCTGGTATGACTATTAAACATGACATAACCCTGATTTATCATTTGATACTTATTAGTTATAAATTTTCAAGAACTATATTTTCATGATGAAGATAGTCCATGACTTGAACATGATTAAGAAATAGAAGAATTGTACTGTCAATGTTTTGCTTAAGTATGAATCCAAGTGCTTTATCATGATCTACAAGGCCCACCTATTATAGCATCAATTAATTTACACTGTTTCTTCTTTCATTTTCATTTCACATCTGTATGTCCCCAATACAAAGTTTCCTCAAGGAACTATTTTCACTTTTTCCAAAAGACATGCACTCTGATTTCTCTTTAATAGAACGTCCATCTAGGTTCAGCTTGGAGTCCATCTCCTCAAGAAATTCTTCCTGTGTCTACAAGACTGGGATTTTGTCCTTTCTTTTGATTCTCACGACCTCTTATATTTAATACATAATTCTTTTTTATTACTTCTGCTGAGATGTTTCATCACATTTTTTTTCAATCACAATTGATGCATGTGTTTTCTCTGTAGATTAATTCTGATTGTTCAACATTAACATAAATATCCATAACAGCTCTGGGACCATGTTGCTCTAGTTTATCTTCCATGATGCTGTTCCACCACAGACATCTGGATAATTGCTCTCGATTTTGGAACACGACATAGTATAATAGTATTTGTCAATAAGATACTAATAAGGTCAAGTGTGGTGATCCTTTCCTGTATTCTCAGTGAATTGGGAGAAATCTGTATCCAGTAAACATTTTTTAAGGTTTGTTTAGGCTCCACTTTTGACTATGGAAAAATATTTTAATTCACTGTCTTTCTTTCTCTTTTATACCTCATCTCTCTCTTCCTCAAGTTAAAAGTGTTTTAAGATGGCAGAGGTTTAAAGTGATCATCCTATATAACTATAATTTGAAAATTATTTTTTAATAAAAATAAATTCCTAAAATAAGGCAATGCATGAGGATAGACCAATTTAGATAATTTGTGAAGTTTGGCAACATTTAGGGCACTCAACAGGGTCTTTGGTGGAGTTGTTTTCATATGAAAACAAATGACAGAAAATTTTTTGTGTAGGTTTTTGACTCATTAAGCTGAGCTCAAGAAGCAAAGTCCTATCCTGCATGCAGGGTAGAATCCATGGTTTGTAGCTGTCTACAAACTTCTTAAGCTCAGTTTAAATAATATTCTAGTTTCGAGTTCTATAAACCATTTGAACACCACACTTCTGAACTTTTTTCTTAGCACTTTCAGTTTGGGACATCCTACTTTATGAACTATTCTTCAGTATGCAAGATGAACTTTTGTACTTTTTAACTTGATATGATTTTATTTTCAATAGGGTTTGGTATCAGCCAAAGGGTCTAAGGAAGATCCCTTATGCCAGTGAGTAATCACATGTTGGTACCACAAAATCCGTTGAATTCACTGCTTCTCCAGGAAGAGAATTCCTAGGTAGGTCTGTTGAATCCGAATTTTACTGCCTGCATTTTGATTTTTCTGATTCTGCTATGTATTTCTTTATTTCTTTCTTTGTCTGAGTTTGGGTAAGTCACCCCTTTCTGCTCAATACAGGTAAGAGAGGGCATGTTTCACTGAGTTCTAAGACAGTAGCTCATTTGGCTAGACTTCCATAGTTTATATGGTATTGACAAAACTGAGGCAAATATAGGTTCCACCCAGTCTAAGATCCTGGGATCTTATTTTTTCTAGAAAAATAGGTGAATTTTGGAGGGATAATTCGGATTTTTGAAGGAATAACTTGAAACTGCATGGGTACTTAAACTTAGTTAAAATAGTCCATTTAGGAACTCATTTAAAAGAGGGCATCCTAGACTTCTCAAAACAATAGAATGTATTCTTTGATTGATGTGAAGCTTTAAAAAGGCAAAATGACTCAATAATACTTTCTTTAAATAAAAACAACCCAAAACCATCCTTACTGCACAAAATGAACAACCTTTACTTAAAAGTTTTGGCCATATAAACAAGTAATCTTAATGTATGCCATGTAACAGAAACAAATTTTGAACTTATTTCTTCTTTTATAAACTGGTGAATTTTATTTAATTGCATTGCAATACCTAGCATATGCTTAAAATTTTTAAATAGAAACTCTAAGATCTTTATTTGCATGTGTGAAAGAAGAAAAGGTACAAGATGTTGTGGTTTTGATGTGAGGTGTCCCTCAAAAGCTCATGTGAGACAAATGATTAGGTTATGAAAGCCTTAACCCAATCAGTAAATTATTCCCCTGATGAGGATTAATTGAGTGGTAACTGGAGGCAGGTGGAGTGTGGCTGGAGGAGGTGGCTCATTGGGGCCAGGGCTTTGGGGTATATATTTGCATTTGGCTTCCTAATCATCATGTGGGCTCCTTCCCTCTGCCTTATTCTTCTGTCATGATGTTCAGCCTCACCTTGAGCCCTGAGGAATGGAGTCTGCTGTCTATGGATTGAGACTTCTGAAACTGTAAGCCCCCAAATAAACTTTCCTCTACAGTTGTTCTGGTTGGGTCCTTTTAGTTATAGCAGCAATGAAGCTGACTAAAACAATACGTGTCTGGTATATTTCTATATCTGGATGATTTTATCAAACTCCATTTGTAATCTTTTACAAATTAACACTTAATATAACTTAAATATTCTCTCAGAGAAAATAAAAATGATCACACATGGTTTTCCACACCATATGGCTTAGTAAGTCCTTACTGAATAAAAACACTCTGGGTTTTGTAAACATACAAACAAACAAAAAAACCTCACACAAACAAAAACAAAATCACAAAAATCAGACATTTGTTTTTCAAAGTTATCTGGCTCAAATATAATGCAGACAAAACTTTTTTGAACTAAGTTTAAAATCAAATAATCTCAAATTACCTATGATTAAATTTATTGCAACAAAAATAAACTTTGTTTAATGTTTCTTGAAAAAGTTTTCAAAATCCTCTTGCTAGCTTTAAACTTTAAGGTTATACTAAGTTTAAATTAAATGATAAATATTCATTAAATTTTTGAATCATCTCCAAATAAGATAAACTACTGAACCATTAATTACTGAATACAAGTTTAAGCTGATCTTTTTTGACTATTCAGAGGAACTGAAAATATTTGGATTTGCTGGTAAACAAGTTTAGAGCCACATTAAAAAATATTAAATCATTTAGATGAATATACTTTTAAAGAATATGAAATGATGCACTTCCTATTTTTTGCAAAGATTAACATTACCAAGCCTTAAGAATTCAAATTAATATATGCTATCAAAAATACTAGAAGTAATAAGGGTGAAGAGAAATAAATTTTGCATAAAATATGCAAGCAATTGTAAATATAGGTTTTTATAAATGATCATATATAAACATTAAAGTAAATAATATGTATGTATATGCATGCATATATTAGATATCTATCTATCTATATATATATAAGGTATGAGATATGAAGTGCATATTTTTATTGTGAAGAAGAGTAATCTTTGTCCTAACATAGGATGTTTTGTTGTTCCAGAATGGAAAAGAGAAAAAGCAAAAGATGAAAACCCAAATGTATATGAAAAAATGTAGAACATTTATGGAATAAAAACTCTTGGAAAATGAATTTCATGTATGAATAAGTTGTTAAGATTGTATTGATTAGCCAGGCACGGTGGCGCAAGCCTGTAATCACAGCACTTAGAGAGGCTGAGACAGGAGAATAGGGAGTTCAAAGCCAGCCTCAGCAACGGCAAGGCGCTAAGGAACTCAGTTAGACCCTATCTCTACATATAGGGCTGAGGATGTGGCTCAGTGGTCGAGTACCCCTGAATTCAATCTCCAGTAGCAAAAAAAAAAAAAAAAAAAGATTGTATTGATTGATTTATGAGACTTGGGCTTAAAAATGTACTGATGGAAAGCTAGAATTTGATGGTTTCTGTAATAAAGATTCTGAGTTTTCTTGGACATGAGTCTGTTTTTTTTTTTTAATGTTTATTTTTTAGTTGTCGTTGACAGAATATCTTTTTTATTTTTTTTTATGTGGTGCTGAGGATCGAACCCAGTGCCTCATGCGTGCTAGGCGAGCACGCTACCACTGCGTCATAATCCCAGCCCCATGAGTCTGTTCTTATTAAGAGTTTGTAAAAACATTTTATTTTGCCTATTAGATAATTGCTCTAGAAAACAAGATTTCTGTGTCTCTGTCAAATAGTTTCTTCTGCTTTATGCTGTCTTCATCAGGGCTTGATTATTCAAAAAAACAGTCTTCTATTAGAGAGCTAAGAATTTTTTACAAGTTTGAGTCTTTGTACATTACTTACTAAATGGTTTGTCACTCTGATGGACTAGATGACTATTTTTGTAGAGTAACTTGTGATTATATTTAATCAAGTATTTTAAAACTGACTATTTTGAAAACTTCCCCAAACCATATTCTAACTGAAGAGTTTTTGACTTAAATTTAGGGTTTTGCAGAAAAGCCCAAGAAATTCTCAAAACATCTTGCTTTCTTGCCTTATGAAAAGATAGAAGTGAAACTAATTTGAATTAATTAGTATGCTAAGTTACTGTAAAGCAATGTCAAGGAAAATATAAAGCTAATTTTATCATAGGTTACTTTTGTTGAAAAATGCATTATTAATGTAGCCAAAATTATGTAAAATTTCTAAAAATATTGTTAATGTTCTTCCTGTCTAATCATTATAAATTCAGTTATTATGTTAAAATGTGTACCACCAAAATTTCTGTCTACTGTATTGTAATGAATTTTCTTAATGTTGTTAATTATGAACACCTTAACTCTTCTGTCATGTGAAATGCATTTATAGTTTTAATCTGATAGTATTCTCAAATTTTCTGCAAATAGCTATGATAAAATAATTGCCAGAAATTCATGGAAAAGGCTCTGACAGATTTCAAATGACTTATAATCATACAATCAAACTAGGTAGGAATTTCTAGAACTTTAGGAATAAACCTATTTCTAAAACTTCTAGCTCAAAATCAAGCAAAACAAAAATTAATTACATGAAACTCAAATTAACTAATAATGATAATTAAACTTTTTATAACTTTTCTTTTAAAACATTGCCAATTTTTTAATATTTTGTTTTCTTAATTTAATGACCTTTTTTCCTTTCTTTTCTCTTATGGTATCTATAACCTACACCAATTTGGTTAAGTACACTTTTATAAACAAAAAAATATTTAATTTTTCTCTTCCTATATCTCTCTCTGACATTTAGAAATTCTTACACTTTTTAAATTCTTGGCACTGTACATATTTGCATTAGGTCAAAAAGAAGTTATTCTTGTAAAAATATGTAATGGGTCAACTCTATAGATTGACTCCTTACTGAGAAGAGCCTTTTAAAAATCTAATCTGATATTCCTTGTACTTGACATGTTTTGGGAACTGAAGTTGACTTTATGAAGTTGAAGAAACTCTTGGCCCATGGATTTCTCCAAAGCATCTACTGAAATTTCATATTTAAAAAATACATTGAATCACAAGTCTTGTTGCAGTTAGAGACTAGGTTTATTTTACCAATTACTCTTACTATAATTTGTTTTTTGAAAAAAAAATGGGGATGCCTGTATATAGAAATATTATATTTCTGTAGAAAATTACAGTATATTTGTTATCTGACTTTTTGTATGTTCATTAACTTTAAGGTTTTGTTATCTATCTGTAAACTTGGTTAGATCCTTAATTCTCATTTCACTAAAATCTAAAACCATAGTTTTCCAAAGCCATGCAAGCTGAAACTGGATGATTAAATATAAATTTCAGAAAAATCACCACAACTGATTATACATGGGTAAATTTTATGCTTCATGATTTGTGTGCCAATCAGGGAATTTGATAGAACATCTGATGGTAGAAACTAGAAATATTCAATCTGGTAAGCAAAAGAATCGAAAAGATTTCAACTACTATCCTACTTCACCATCTAAAAATGCTTCAAGTTAAAATCTGCAAATCTTGACTAACTTCCTTCTTGACTTGAAAACTAAGTTAATGTTCTGCTTTTGCTATCAACATTTTTCTTTCTTTTATTTTTTATACAATGGTTACTTAAATTCTCTTCAAGCAGTACTATTTAGACTAAAAAAATTAATTTCTATATTACTACAATTTAGGAGAATTAATGACATAGTAATTCCTCAGTGAGGAGAGGACTGGGCTCTTTAAAAAAATGCTTCTTAGGGGCTGGGATTGTGGCTCAGCGGTACAGCGCTTGCCTCGCATGCATGGGGCCCTGGGTTCGATCCTCAGCGCCACATACAAAGCAATAAAATAAAGACATTATGTCAATCTACAGCTAAAAAAATATTTAAAAAAAATGCTTTTTAGATATAAAATTAGGACTCAGTAATCAATGTTTAAATTTTTTTAAAGAATAGATAAGTATTTCATTAGATAGGTGATTCTTTCCTTGAAATATCTGGTCAAATTTTGGCTCTTAGGAGTCATTGCTTCTGGATGTACTTCAAACTCTTTATATTGTCTTCTATTAGTCATTTCGACAATATCCTCTGTGCACTGTGTTTTCTCAAGAGTCTTAAATGCTTGGCAGCAGTCACTGAGTTCTCAAATGATCTCTCTGGGGATTGAGTAACAAAATGTGATAAACTGAATCAGAGAAAAAACTCACTTAGAATCCTGCTTGATGATCTTTAGATGACCTCTATCAGTTAATCAGAAAGGCTAAGCAAAAGGAGGGAAATATTAAAATAAAATAAAAGTGTGCCCAAAGTTGAGAATCTCCTGAGCAGGCAAAAACAGTTAAACCATGAAATCAAAACTTAGAATATTTCCTGCAAATGCCCTTGATAAAAACAAAACTTAAGTAGCCTTCCAAAAATTTGTAAGTTTCATACTTTAAAACAATCCCCTGCCATATGAAAAGCCCCATTACAACAACCAATCATTATAAAGCTTAAAGAATATTAAGCTTAAAGTTTGTAAGGCCATATCTTTGAGCTTCCTCTAACCACTTTCAGTGGGTAAGGGCCCCTGTTACCTAAAACAAAACAAAACAAACAAAACCTCTAAATTTTTAATTTTATTTTTCCAGTTCTTTTTTTTTATCATTTTGGTCTCATTCACTTGATAGCTTTTCTTTTTTTCAAACGTGGTATAAACCTTCAATCTAATTTATCTCAATTATTTATTATAGGAATACAAGATGTTCAATATATAATTTTATTATCAAGTAAATGTTTTGTAGTGAATATGCCTTTTTTCTCTTCTATTTAAAGTCTTTGTAAAGGATACAATTTTGATATGTGTTTATTCTAATTTATATTTTCTCATAATAGAAAATATATAAGAACTCATACTTAAGAAAAGCAGACCTTAGTAACTTGTGGCAGCAGTGGAGGATGCCACCTTGACTTTCTCTGTGATGTGCCAAAAGGAAAATGTGTGTGTGTGTGTGTGATTGCGTGTGTGTGTTTAAAGAGAAAAGCAGTTCAAAATAAATCTTTAAATGTAAGAACTGGAGTGGGATTACGCAATGCCTGTATCAAAAGGGAGACAAAGACTTTAAAGCAGTCAGATTTTCAGTGGTCAGGTTCTTGGTCAGGTACTGGATAAAATGACATTTTCATGAGACAGCCATTTGCCCAGAAAAGTGTAGTTTATCAATATAAACTTGTTCGCAAGAATATCCTGATACTACCTATGATGATACTTAGTGATTTATAATTGAAACTTCTTCAGTGGAAATTTTTTGAAGAAAAGAGTTGTGATGGTATAAGTTATATCAGTTCTCAAACAATTTTAGTGTGTCAAAGCAAGCAATCTTCTTTTATCTTTATTCATGTTGTGATTTTTAAATATTCTGTATCATTTTCTGTTAGAAATTTGACTTATAAATTATATGTTACTATAGCTATTTTTGCATTCTCTATTCTGTTCCTTAGATCTATATTTCTAGTTTGTCAATACCACATGTTTTCTTCTGCAAGCTGTTACATATATATCTGTGATCAATTTGAAGTGAACTTTTGTGTATGGAGTTAGGTAAAATTTGTGATTTCTTTTTTTTTACTGGTACTTCAATTGTTTTAAAATTTGGGGGAAAGATCATATTTTCAAATTTCTTTTTTAAAAATTTCTTTGCTAAAACTAAATTAACTTTATACAGATAGATCTGTTTCTGGGCTTTATGTTGTTTTGCAGATATATGTGTGTGTGTATACATATACACACACACACATATTTTTATTTCTTATATCAATAACCCATTTTCACAATTATTGTAGCTGTATGGAGGAGTCTTAATATCAGATACTTAAAATGTGTTTTTTTCCTTGACAAATTGTTGCTATTTAAGATTTTGTGATTTTCATATCAAATTTAAGAATCAGATTGTAGTGGTGTTCATGCCCAGAGAGAAGACCTCTGGGCATGGCAGTGCCATCAGCGGAGCAGAGAGAGACCCTACAGAATGTGAGAAAATTTTTACCACACACACCTCAGGTAAAGTGTTCATCTTTAGGATATATAAAGAACTCAAAAACCTTAACACCAAAAAAAACAAAAAAAGCAATCAATAAATGGGCTAAGGGACTGAACAGACACTTCTCAGAAAAAATGCAATCGATCAACAAATATATGAAAAAAATGTTCAACATCTCTAATAATTAGAGAAATGTAAATCAAAATTACTCTAAGATTTCATCTTACTCCAGTCAGAATGGCAATCATCAAGAATACAGGCAACAATAAGTGTTGATGAGGATGGGGGGAAAAGGTACACTCACACATTGCTGGTGGGACTGCAAATTGATGCAACCCTCAGAAAACTTGGACTGGAACCACCATTTGAGCCAGCTATCCCATTCCTTGGTTTGTACTCAAAGCACTTAAAATCAGCATACTACAGTGACACAGTCACATCAATGTTTATAGAAGCTCAATTCACAATAGCTGAACTATGGAACTAACCTAGGTGTCCTTCAATAGATGAATGGATAAAGAAAATGTGGCATATATATATATATTCAATGGAACATTTTTCAGCTTTAAAGAAGAATGAAATTATGGCATCTGCTGGTAATTGGATTGAGTTAGAGAATATTATGCTGAGAGAAATAAGCCAATCCCCCCCAAAAAAAGGCCAAATGTTTTCTCTAATATGTGGATGCTAATTCATAATGGGTGGGGGCACTAGGGAAGAATAGAGTTACCTTAGATTAGGTGGAGGGGAGTGAAGGGAGAGTAGGGGAGGGGATATGGGAATAGGAAGGATAGTAGAATGAAACAGACATTATTACTTTATGTATATATATATATATATGACTTCATGACCAATGTGATTCTACAACATGTACAATCAGAAAAATAAGAAATTATACCCCATGTATGTCTGATATATTGAAGTACATAAATGCATTCTCCTGTCATGAAAAAAATGTAGCTACTTCCCTATTTAAAGGTTTACAAAATGTTAAAAAATCAGATTGTAAAGTTTTACTTCACTGCTAAAAAATAGCTTAATTGACTTTATTTAGGATAACTATTGGTCAATTAGTTGAGTAATTCATAATATTGTGCATCATTACTTTTAAAAGTTTTTACAATTCTTCTGCCATTCTTTCATACTATTATATTTTATGTATTTTTATTTTATATCTCCATTGCATTGGCTAGGACATGCAACATGTCAATTGAAAGTAGTTGGAAGGTATGCTCTCTTTTTGTTCTTGATATTTGCATAAATTCTTCAGACTTTAGATCTTGAGTATTAACATGAACTGTAAGTTTTTATAAATGTTTGAAATTGATGAATATTTGCTCAATTTTAAATTTATTAAAGATTTTATAATAAATGTGTATTGAATTTCTTCAGATGTTTTCCTGCATTTATATAAATATTCCAATGGTATTTCTTTCTGAATGTATTAAGGATGTAATTTATATTAATTGAATTTTCAATTTTAAACTACATGTATATTTCTGGGTAAAGCTCAACTCTGTATGATGTACCAGACATTCAGAAAGTCAGTGAATTCAACCCATTGAAATTTTAAGAATTTGTGGGACTGTATTCATGATATATAATTGTCCTTTTAAAAAAATTTCCTTTAATTGCTTTGTTTTTGATGATGGTGTAATAAATTTTTATTGTAATAAAATGAGTTGGGAAGTCTTATTGTCTTTATTTTCTAGAAAGATTTGGTTAAAGTTTTTAACACATTTTCCCTTAATTCTTGGGTAAGTTATTTTTATGGATTCAGTTTTAAAATAGGTATAGAATAGCTAGATTATTTCTTCTATAGAGAATATATTACATAGATAGGAATATATAAGTCAATTGACAGTGTTTATTTTTCAAATAATGCATTTATGTTTCTCATAATGAGTTTATTAACAAAGTTTTTCATAATGTTTCCTTATTGTCTTGGAAATACCTGTAGTACCTGTCCTGTGTTTCCCTTTTCATTAACATTGATCTTTTTTCCTGATTAGCCTGTTGAAGAGGAGTGATTTCTTTAGTTTTACATTTATTGAGTCTTGTTTTATGGTGTGTAGTATGATTTTTCTTGACTTTTGGTTCAAACCATGACTTATCTTGGGGATTATCCCATTCCCACTTCGAAAAAATAAATGTGTTATGCCATTTGTAATTACAGTGTTCTATAATTTCATTTAAGGAAAATATTTAATTTTCCATATTCCTATGTTTTTTTTTTTGGGGGGGGGTTACCAGAGATTTAACTCAGGGGCACTCAACCACTAGGCCACATCCCAAGCCCTATTTTGTATTTTATTTAGAGACAATGTCTCACTGAGTTGCTTAGCACCTTGCTTTTGCTGAGGCTAGCTTTGAACTCATGATCCTCCTGCCTCAGCCTCCTCAGCCACTGGGATTATAGGCATGTGCCACCATGCCTGGCTTTCCTACAGGTTTTTGCTTACTTTTGCAATTAATTATTACTATGAAAGTAGTTATTTCTGAGTTGCCCATTTCTTTTCTAGGACTTTTAAACCACCTTGTGGAAGTAAGTAGAGAATCAACAATCAAAAGATATCACCCTTACATCTTCCCACAGAGACTCATAATCATGGGCTATATGTTGATTTATATATTAAAACAATTTTTATATGTTATTTAGATTTCTCTTGATTTATGTTAGGGGGTAAATATGCTCCTGATACTCTGTTGTCATTAGACACAGAAAAGATTCTTTTGTTAAAAAAGAATTTTCTCTCTCAATCAATCTCTCTCATATGTATATATGATAAGCAATGTTCAATAATATGAGTTAATATTTCTTATGGAAGCTGGCATAAGTAGGATTATGGAGGGACAGGAAAAGTTGAAATTAATTATCTTTCAAATTTGAGATAATGAGAATGAACAAAATATGTTAAAAATCTGTGTAAACTGTTATTATTGTATGTGCAATTGAAGTCATAGATCTCATTTTTCTCTTTCCTTTTTCAACCTAAATTCACATTTTGAATCATTTTACTGTGAATCATTAAATTGAAATTTTATTTTATAGAGACTCTTAGCAATGACAGTGAAAATATATAAGTTTATAGTGAAGAAGATGGTTCATGCTCAGAGCAAGAAAACAAAAAAGATAAACATGGAGATAAAAGCATACCCTTCATAACAAGATGTAATATCTGCCAAATCAATCTGGGCTTAGAAACAATTATTGAATGTGGTTTTCCTATTATGGGCTAGGCTCTGTGAAAAGTACATTTACTTATAATTGTCACATTAAATCCCTGTTAACTAGTCAAGAGATTAATCATAAGAAAATCTGATTAGTAGTAAAAGAAAATTTACCTTAATGTTATGTATATACATACATACATATATATATGTGTGTGTGTGTATATGTATATGTATATATATATAAAATCTTGATACAGATACCTTAAACATTTTGATACAAATAGATTGACTACTCCACAAGCAATTTTCTTCAGAAGCAATCTCATGTTTTCATAGTCATAGTTTTCTTTAATCAAAAGAAAATTTGATTAGTAGTGAAAATAAATTTACCTTAAAGTTATACACACACACACACACACACACACACACACACACATATATATGGATAATCTTAATATGGATACAGATTGAAGAGTACTCCACAAGCAGTTTTCTTCAGAAGCAATCTCATGTTTTAATAGTCATAGTTTTATTCTTAGTTCTTTTAGTTCTCAAATCTTATTAGTTCCCAATTCTTAATATACTAACTTTAAATTAATAGTATAGTTTTCCTATATCTACCTAGTGCTACGTCGTCTTTAACTATACAGCTAAATTTGGAAAGCTAGCAAATGGCATTCTTTCAAAACTTCCTGCCAATACAAATTATTATGTACCATAGTAGGTACCTCCAGTGGTATGGGAATGCAGTCTCTTGGTAGTTTTCTTTTCAGGAAATTCTTGAAGAAAACTGAATAGCTCTGGCTCCCATACAGCAGACATGAAAACACTTGTGCCTTTATTAGTGTCTCTGATGGTATGTGCTAATTTACTCTACAATATTCTAATTTCTATTATGTGAAAAAGGCAGAATAGTTGGCTGGCAGTTACTGTCTTCTGTTTTCAAGTAAGGAGTCTTTGCAATATTAGTAAACTCAAATATGAAGAGCTCTTGTTCTTCACTATAAGATATTGAACACTTTATAGAAATGTTATACACAACAGTAGAGTCTATTTATACAAACATGGAGTATATCTTATTCTAATTAGGATCCCAGTCTTGTGGACATACATAAGGTTGAGATTCAGTATAGTTTATTTATATCTGTACATAGGAAAGTTATGTCAGATTCATTTCACTGTCTTTCCTAATCCTATTCTCTCTCCCTTCCTTTTATTCCCCTTTGTCTAATCCATTGAAATTCTATCTCAACTCCCCTCATATGTTAGCATCCACATATCACATATCAGAGAGAGCATCTGACCTTTGTTTTTTGAGGAACTGGCTTATTTTCATTTGAAATGATATTCTCTAGATGCATCTTTTTACTAGTGACTCAGCATAGACACTGAATGATTAGGCTGGAAATATGAGGGCTAATTCAAAGAAAAGGAAATCAAATGCTAATACCTTCTGCTACTTCCCCACACTCAAGGTTACTGACACCTCTGGGAAATCACTCTTCCAAACACAAGAAGTTTCTGGGTGGCTCTTTTTCTGCCTTTTGGTCACATAGACAAGATAGAAAGGGGAGAGGAGTCAGAGGAAAAGGAAACCTGAGATCTATCTACGAGACACATCCCCTCCCAAGAGCACCAGCTCTGGTTCTCCAGCTCCTGTCCAGAAGAGGCTATTATCTCTGTCTCTCTCTCAAATAAAATTTACTTTCTATGCCTGCCTCAGTGTTTCTTGGGTGTTTAATCTACAACACCAGGGGTACCTGGACCCAATCCTGACTTCCAAGACCAGTATCAATAAAGCCATTCTTCTTTATGGCTGTGTAATATTCCATTGTGTATATAAACCACATTTTCTTTATTCATTAATTTGTTGATGGGCACCTGTGTTGGTTCTATTTTTCATGTATGTATTGGCCATTGGCATTCCTTTCTTTGAGAAATACATGTTCAGGCCTGTAGCTTATTTATTGATTGGATGACTTGTTCTTTTTTCAACATTTTTTGAGTTCTTCATATATGCTGGATATTAATACTCTGTCAAATGAATATCTGACAAAGATTTTCTTCTATTCTGCAGGTTGTATCTTCACTTTGTTGATTATTTCTTGTGTTACCCAGAAGGTTTTTAATTTGATATTATCTCATGTTAATTCTTGCTCTTATTTCCTGAGCTATCATAAATAAGATCTACCTAGGGAATCATTCCTTGTGCCAGTATCTTGAAGTGTTTTCCCCTGTGTATTCTTCTAGTTGTTTTGGTTTCATATCTTATGCTGAGATCTTTGATCCATTCTCAGTTCATTTTATACTGTATGAGAGACAGTGGTCTGTTTTCAGTCTTCTACATGTGGATATCCAGTTTTTACCCACTGTTTGTTTAAAAGACTGTTCTTTCTCTAAGGCATCTTTTTGTCACCATGGTCAGGGATCATTTGGCTGAGGAGATGATGACACATGGATTTGTTTCTGAGTCCTCTGCTCTGTTCCATTGATCTAGATTTCTGTGTTTTATGCCAGTGCTGTGCTGGTTTTGTTACTGTCACTCTGCAATATGTTTTAAAGCCAGGAGTCCTGATGCCTCCAGTAGTGCTCTTTGTACTCGAGATTGGATTGCCTTGCCTATTTATTCTTTTGTGCTTCCATTTGAAATTCAGAATTATTTTTTTCCTAATTTTGAAGAATACTGTTGGCATTTTGCCAAATATTAAATAGAATTTAGAGATTTCTTTGAGTTATATGGCCATTTGAACAACTTTAATTCTCCCAATCGACAAACATGGGAGGTCTTTTAGCCTTCTAATGACTTCTTCAATTTCTTTCTTCACTGTTTTGTTATTTTAATTGTAGAGGTCTATCACATTATTAGTTAGGTTTAATTCTAGCTATTTAATTAATTTATTTTTTGTGACTAGTGCAAATGAGATTACTTTCCTGATTTCTTTCTCAAGGAGATAATTATTAAGGTATAGAAAAAATACTGATTTATGCATCAATCTACTTTACTGAATTGGTCTGTCAGTTTGAAAGTCAGTGGGTCCACCTGATACTGAACTTTCTCCAATGCTTTTTTCTTTTTTGGGACACTTTTTATTATTACTTCACTCTCAATGTGCAAAAAGTTCCAAGATTGAGCCCTAGTAACATACAGAAAGAAAAAAAGTTAACAACAAAATGATAGCAGCAACAAGAGGAAAGAGGAACAGCACACAACAAAAATAAATAAATAAAAAATTAAATTGTAACAAGTAAAAAAGAAAAGAAAGCAGGGGAAAAGCAAAACATAAAAAAGTAGGGGGAAGGGGAAAGTGTAAAAACTAATAAAAAGAAAAGAAAAAACATATAAATAAAAAAATAAAAATTTCCTCCTATAAATAAAAGTTTCCTCCTTACTGAAGTACTTGAATCAGGAGGGAGCATGGAGGATCAGTACTTATGCTAATCAATGTCTGGGTTTCCTTAGGTTCTGTGTCCTGTGGACAGGGTAAAAGCTGGGGGCAATTAAACCCTAATTCTTCACATTATGGTGTCTGCTAGATCGCCAGTGGAAGTGATTGATGGAATCATAAACTAGGTGGAGTTCCACTCAGCTGCTTTGCATGCCAGAACAATCTAGCAGAATACAGAGCTTTCCAGGCAAAGTTCTCTCTGGAGAATTCAATTCAAGGGTAATATAAATGTTGGTGCTGAGATGTAATGATAACTGAGCTAGTGTGGAATACAAAGTTCTCTAAGCAAAGAATTTCTCTGGAGTACTTTGGGCTGTGTTTCCTGGGGGCAGGGAAGAGGTTGACCCTGCAACTAGGAAAAGGCTAAGGAGTTGTGGGGCGAGATGCATGGTCTACCACCCATAATTCTGGTGTCCCAGACCTATCTCAGAAGTCAAATCACATAAGACTGCTCCAGGATCTCTCATCAGGTCCCTAAAATCACCAGTATTAAAGGAAAGTGTCTTTCCACCCTTCTCTTTGATACAGTTTGGTTTCCTACCACATAGAATTCTCAGAGGGCTAGTGTCAGAGTCTCTTCATTGGGCCAAACTGACCCACAAAGTGTCTGCCCACTGAACCATGGCTGCAGAACTGCAATGGGGTCTGGGTTCCCAGAGACAGGAAAATTGCAGGGGCCTCTGATCCTCAGAGTGGTAAACTTTTCAGGATTGCTCCCAATCCCAACTCAACAAGAACACACTGGTAATTGTGGAGAACTTCTCCAGTGCCATCTTGCTTTGCAGTTCCTAGACCTCTTATTTGTTTAAGATTATGCCTGCAAGGTGCTGAATTTGTGCTAATGTAGCTCATTCAGATGCTCCATCTTTCATCTTTCTCTATCTTTTACCTTCCTGAAGAGGGGGTATTCCCTCTCCTCCTTCTGTGCTGCTGTCCAGTTGGTGCTGTGGTGCTCTGTTTCTCACACTATTCCATCATCCAAAATCTCTGGGTTCTCCATGTCTCTCTCTACTGTTGAACTCTGTGCTCTCCCACAGCCACCCCCTCAACAAGCTCACCTGTTGTTCTTCTGTCTCTGTCTCATAGAGAAGCAGGTGGGTCTTTGGTGTTTCAAATCCACCATAAATTATTTTCTTTAAAAAGAAAGTTTCTTCTTGTATGACAAATTATTATATTAATACTGATTTCTCATATGTCATGGAACATTGTATTTTAGGAAAATTAACATTTATCCATTTTCCTCAGACTGATAAAGATATGGTAAGACATAATTTAAGATTATGAGTGAATTCTGGATATTCAGAGCATTGTTAAAATATATTTAACAAATGAATAAATACTTTCTCAAAATTCTGTAGCATGCAGAGACTGAAAGGCACACAAATGCAAAAAAAATGCAATATTAAATACATATTTTTAAAAGTGCATTTTTCTGGAACACATACATGTATATTTCAAAAAATAAAACTTCTTTTTAAGAAAATAAGTGGTTTGGGAACCTCCTGTTAGATGGCTATATTTTGACGCCATCAGGATATACTTTTAGTTTTTTATGCACAATTATTTTTTGTTAATTAGTACATTCTCAATGGTTCAATTTACACATCATTAGAAGTACAAGGGAACATTATAAGCTTTCTTCTTACCACTTAAATTATTTCTTAAGTCCCATTAAATTTTGCTAAACGAATACCAATGTCCATAATTTAAATATAAGTTTTCTTAAATATGACACAGAGGTTAAAATGAAAGAAAAGGCAATGATGCTATTAAATTAGCTGTGAGTATGTTTGCCATAGTTATTTCAGGATATTTATTTTCTTTTAAAATACCTATTACTTTAGTTATAGACATTTTTTATTCTCGATTTCATTTTATACACTTGCCAAAGATGTATGTGACTTCTCAATAATGTTTATTTATGTTATCTTTTCAAAAGACTCTTCTGTCATTGCCCTATTTTCAGAATATAAAAAGCTCCTTGGATGACTACTCTCTTTTCCCTGGAATTTTCCTTTTTTATCTGTGCTTTGCCAAGTCATGTCTCAAGGCCACTGCAAAAATCAGGACTGAACAAACAAATCAATAAGACTGTAGAGGAAGGAACACATACATATCATGACAAATGTATCATTGATGTGAATAAAGTTATTTCTGTGCAGCTGTTTATGTAGAAAAATGAATACACAAACATTAGGTTCTTTTGTTTATAAAAATGCACATGTGGTATATTTTTAAATGTATTTTTCTAAATTCAGTTCTTGTAATATTGAAACAATTACTACTTAGAAAGTAAAAATGTTTAAATTAACTGTAGCATTCTGATTTCCTACTTTATTTCATATTATTGATAACACCGTTCCCTAGCATTAAAAAGGATAACTAGAATGTAATTTTGAAACTCATGACTTATCTTTTTCAATGATTAAAATGAGACTAATTAAAAGCAGAAAATGTAAAGGCCAGTTTACTCTTTTCAGTTTAGTTCATTAGTTAAATTAATAGTATTTCCTAATCAATTTCATTAGATCTATCAATTATTGTGTGCCTACTCTAAGTTGTTCTCTGAAAGCTGATGATAGGAAAATTCTAGTTCTCATGGTTGTTCTATTCTAGTGGGAGAGATCGAGAATACACAGCAAACAGATATGTATTATATCAGTTGAAGAAAACTACAGTGAAAAACTAATGTACTCCAGAGCTGACATCAGTTAGTAAAACATGTAGAAAATATATAAGAAAAAGAAACAGGTAATGCAAAGGCTCTGCACTCATTTCCTAAGGCTACCATAGCAAATTTCTGAAAACACTGTAGGCTTAAAACAACAGAAACTTATTCTCATAGTTTTATGGACCAGTGTCTGGAATCAGATTTTCAACAGAGCCACACTTCTTTGGAAGCACTAGTAATGAATTCTTAATTACCTCTTCAAATCCCAGTGGAATTTCCAAGCTCCAATTTCTTGTCTCTGTCTTCACAGATCCTTCTCTGTTTCATCTTCTGTGTGACTCTTACAATGATACTGGATTTGGAGGCCACCCAGATAGATAATCCAGGCTAATCTCAGTATGGAATGATTAATTCATTCTACTAACTTTTTCCAAACAAAGTCACTTTCACAGATTCCAAGAAGTAGGGTTAGATATAAGTTTTAGGGGACACCATTATACACATGAAATACTACAAGGAAAGTGCACACTTCACATATTCAAAGGAATACCATAATGCTATATTAAAGTAAATATGAAGTATGAAAATTAGAAGAGGCAGTGCTATGGAAGGAATTAAGAACCCACAAAGAATATGGGGAGTCCTTGTTTCCAGGACCTATGAAGTGATCTTCTTTGAAAATATAATCTATGAAGAAGATGAAGTGAGGTTGAATCCTGATCAAATATGACTAGCCATGTGATGATGGAAACAAAGTTTGCACTGATGTAACTACAAGAAAAAAATGCCAAAAATTGCCACTAGCATCAGAAACTCAGAAGTGGTAATAAAAGATTTTATCCAATGTCTTACAGAAAGCATAGCACTAACAAAACCTTGATTCTAGATTTTTGGCCTCCAGAAAGAACATTTATTTATTGTGAAAGAACATTTTTCCATTGTTTTAATTCAACCAGTTTTGTCCAGTTTACAGAGCATCCCTAATAAACTATGGGCAGGTAATTGAATCAGGTGCATATAAATCTAAATATCTAAAGACCACATATTTCTGTTAGAAACTGAGTTCAAGTTCATGGAATAGAAAAGTTAAATAGAAACTCAATTGGTCTTTTAATAATATATATTTCAAAACTTTTTCATGCAATAAGAGACCCAGGAATGTTTTAATGGCTTTAATATTTTATCAGTCTTAGGATCAAGCTATCATTTATATCATCCATAAGATATGGTTCCTAGCAATATGCTTATAAAACAGCTGCCAAGAATAAATGATACATTTACAATACAGATTGATAGAAGGAGGAAAGATGAAATAACATATATGAATGCCACCTGAACCTGCTATCCTTGTAGAGTATTCCTGAAAAGTCTCATGTTACAATTTCTGGTTATCTATTTTTGTTCTCTATTTTATATATCTTAGTAAAGAATGTAGTAGGAAATATGTACTGGAAATAATTACAATGCATAATAGGCACAGATAGGTAGCCAGTAGTCTGTGTATTACTATGATAAGGATATGCCAATTTATACAGCTAAACATTACAAGCCATTTCTGATTATTTCAAACAGAAGGTGTGTAAAACTGATCTATATTTTAAAGATTTATTCTGCCTGAATTGTTCGGTGTAGACCATAGAAGCACAAATGTAAAAACTAGGGGAACATTTAAGGTCTTATAGACAAATGATGACAGCAGCTTGGACTAGTATGAAAGCAGTATAGGTGAGAAGAGTAGTAATTCTGGATATGTTTCAAAATTAAAATTGAAAAGATTTTGTCACAGTTTGAATTTGGGGTATTTGTTACAAATGGTGTCAGAGATCATCACAACACAAGATGTTTGGTCTCAGAGATTAGAAGGTCAGAATTGTCACTTACCAGGATGAGTGAATATTGTGGAACAAACAAGTTTCAGGACAGAAGTTAAGAGTTCTATCTTCATCTTAATATTAAATGCCACTTGCACTTCTAAACATTGATTTCCAATATAAAGAGGAGTTTTTGAGACTGGAAACTCCTCTTTTTGCTATAAAATCATCAATATGGTAAAACAATTTGCAAAATTACAAACAAAAAATTTAATTTACTCATTATCATTCACATTTTAGTAACAATTATCCAGACTTTGTCTATTTATGTATTGAGATATATATGTAAAATATATTATTATGTGGTATGTATAGTATAAATTACTTTTATACTTACATATCATTGTTGTTTTGAAATAATGATTTTAAAGGATATTTTGTGCAGTACTAAATTCTCTTTAAAAGTCAAATTACAAGAGCCAGGCGCAGTGGCGCAAGCCTGTAATCCCAGCGCTGGGGAGGCTGAGACAGGAGAATTGCGAGTTCAAAACCAGCCTCAACAATGGCGAGGCACTAAGCAACTCAGTGAGACCCTGTCTCTACATAAAACACAAAACAGGGCTGGGGATGTGGCTCAGTGATTGAGTGCCCCTGAGTTCAATCTCCAGTACCAAAAGAATATAAAAGTCAAATTACAAAAATCTTGTTATATGAAGACTTTGCTGATGAGACAGTGATTAAATATGATATTGTAAGAACCATTTCATAGTTTACTATTTAATTAGTTATTTTCATTATAAAATATAATCATGGTTTGCTTCACCTCCAAAGTGAAGTACTCTAGTGCTTTCCACTTTGAATTATGCTTGGGGGTTGGGTACTTAATTAATTGTATTCCTATTCCTGACATTTCCATATGTTCTATATCAGATAGACCTCAAGCAGCTGAGGTCTTCACAAAGATATCATAGGAGCTATAAAAATCTCTTTTGCCATTTTGGATTTTCTTCTTAGCAGGAGGATGGAAGGTTGTGATTTCTATGCAGCTCAAGGCAGTTGATCCTCAGTAGGAGAAAATGCTAAGAGCAGCCATAAAATTTGAAAAGATTATTGTCTGTACTCAGATATGCCTTTACAGATGAAAACAAAGCTTTTGAATGCCACAGATAGCTGCAAGGATTTAAGCTGTTTTGAAATAAATTTCATAAAGTTGCCACAAGCTATAAGGATTGTATGTAGGTAGGATTATTAAAAAAGAGTCCATGAATACTTTATTTTTCTTCATTATCTATGAAAGAGCCTTATAATAGCATTAGTCAGAAAAAGTAAATATGACTCAATGCTGTATTGCATACCACACCATTATAAAAACATTTGTTTCACAAATAGTTTAGGTAAATTATTTAAATAAAATTAAAATAATAGGTGAAATGATTTTCACAAAGTTAATGTAAAATTTGACTAAATCTGAGAAATTCATATAAATAAGCTTTGCTTTAAACAAACTTAGGTGCTTGCTTTGTAAATAATGCAATTATTTACTTTTTACATATGTTGATAATTGATATTTAAAAACAAAAACATTATATTAATGTGGTACCATGTACTGTTCAATATGTGTACATCATATATACGCTTCAATCATATAAATCTATTTATTTCCTCAATCTCATTTCTTGATAGTGAAACTTTCAAAATCCTTTCTTCTAGCTTTTTGGAACATTTTTCTTTTCCCAGTGCTGGGTATTCAACCCAAGATTTGTGCATTCTAGTCAAATGTTCCACCCCTGGGCTATATTCCCAGGCAACCTTATCAGCTTTTTAAAATAAATTGTACATTATTGTTATTTATAGTCACCTTATTGTGCACTGGCACACCAGAGCTTCTTGCTCCCGTGACTTAGTATCCATTGATCAACCTTTCCCTGTCTCTCCATTCTTCATCTACAGTCTCTATAACCACTATTCTATTCTCAACTATATGAGATCAGATTGTTTACATTCCATATATGAGGGAGATAATATGGTTCTTGTATTTCTGTAACTGATTTATTTCTCTGAACATAATGATCTTCATCAACATTGTTGCAATAGACATGATTCTATCCCATTTTATTGTTGTTGTCAAATAGTATTTCATTGTGTGTATGTGTATATATATATATATATATATATATACACGTGTATGTACATGCATATCACATTTTATTTAACCATGACATTTCCTATTTTTGAAACAATATTAGCATCATTTTCAGATATTTGAAGATATGTATCTTTACTAAATAGACATTTTTTTGTGATGCCAGGCAATAAAAATGTAAAAGATGTCAGATGATATGTTTATTTAGCCTGTTCTATAAAATGCATTTGAAAAATTCATTTTACCCCTTTTATTTTATTTATTTATTTTTAGTATTTGTAAATAGTTTTATTCTTCATGAAATTGTATAAAAAGGGATTTAAAATAGGATTTCCAGCACTGCCTTCACATTACAATATCTTGGGAAGATTTTAAAACTATCAATAGCCTGGCTTCATCGCCAAGATATTCTGACTTGATTGAACCAGGACGAGAATCAAGCATAACTGTTTTTTAAATATAATTTTTATTTATTTTTGTTAATGCATTTCAAGTCATAGTACATATATAGAGCTCAATTTTCCATCTTTCTGGTTGCAAACAAGATAGAATCACACCATTCATGTCTTCATACATGTACCTAGGGTAGTGATTTCCATTTTATTCCACCATTTATACTATTCAATTCCCCCTCCCCTCCCCCACCTCCCCCTACCTCATCCAAAGTTCCTCCATTTCTCCCATGCTCCCCACCCCCAACCCCTTATGTATCAGCATCTACTAATCAGAGAGAACATTCAATCTTTCATTTTTTGGGATTGGCTTAATTCACTTAGCATGATGTTCTCCAATTTGATCCATTTACCTGCACATGCCATAATTTTATTCTCTTTTATTGCTGAGGAATATTCCACTGTGTATATATACCACAGTTTCTTTATCCATTCATCAATTGAAGGGCATCTAGGTTGCTCCACAGTTTAGCAATTGTGAATTGTGCTGCTATAAACATTGAAGTGCCTGCATCACTGTGATATGGTATTTTTAAGTCTTTAGGGTATAGGCCGAGGAGTGGGATAGCTGGGTCAAATGGTGGTTCCATTCCAAGTATTTTAAGGAATCTCCATACTGCTTTCCAGATAGGTTGCACCAATTTGTAGTCTCACCAGCAATGTCTGAGTGTGCCTTTTTCACCACATCTTTGCCAGCAATTATTGTTGCTTGTATTTTGGATAACTGCCATTCTGAGTGGCATGAGATGAAATCTTAGAGTAGTTTTGATTTGCATTTCTCTAATGGTTAGAAATGTTGAACATTTTCATATATTTGTTGATCAATTGTATATTTTCTTCTGAGAAGTGTCCGTTCAGCTCCTTAGCCCATTCATTTATTGGGTTGTTTGATTTTTTGGTGCTCAGTTTTTTGAGTTCTTTATACATCCTGGAGATCAGTGCTCTATCTGATGTGTGTGTGGCAAAAACTTACTCCCAGAATGTAGGCTGTCTGTTCACCTCATTGTTTCTTTTACTGAGAAGAAGCTTTTTAGTTTAAATCCATCCCATTTATTGATTCTTCATTTTATTTCTCATGCTTTAGAAGTCTTTTTAAGGAAGTCAGGGCCTAATCTGACATTATGAAGATTTGGGCCTACTTTCTCCTCAATGAGGTGCAGGATCACTGGTCTAATTCCTAAGTATTTGAACCACTTTGAGTTGAGTTTTGTTTATGGTGTGAGATAGGGATTTAGTTTCATTTTGCTGCATATGGATTTTCAATTTTCCCAGCACTATTTGTTGAAGAGACTATCTTTTCTCCAATGTATGTTTTTGGCACCTTTGTCTAATATAAGATAACTATATTTATGTGGGTGAGTCTCTGTGTTTTCTATTCTGTACCATTGGTCTACATGTCTATTTTGGTGCCAGTACCATGCCATTTTTGTTACTACAGCTTTACAGTATGGTTTAATGTCTGATATTGTGATACCTCCTGCTTCACTCTTCTTACTGAGGATTTCTTTGGCTATTCTGGGCTTTTATTTTTCCAAATATATTTCATGATTGCATTTTCTATTTCTATAAGAAATGACTTTGGGATTTTAATTGAGATTGCATTGAATCTGTATAGTGCTTTGGGTAGTATAATCATTTTAATAATATTGATTCTGCCTATCCAAGGGCGTGAGAGATCTTTCCATCTTCTAAGATCTTCTTCAATTTCTTTTTTAGAGTCTTATAGTTTTCATTGTAGAGGTCTTTCACCTCTCTTATGAGATTGATTCCCAAGTATTTTATTTTATTTTTTTAGGCTATTTGTTGACTTTTACTTCTTTGAATATATGAGCTTAATGCAATGGAATTTTCTCTTAGCACTGTCTTCATAGTGTCCCAGAGATTTTGATATGTTGTATTAGAGTTCTCATTTACCTCTAAGAATTTTTTTTATCTCCTTCATGATGTCTTCTGTTACCCATGCATCATTCAATAGCATATTATCAAGTCTCCAGGTGTTGGAGTAGCTTCTTTTATTTAAACTGTCATTAATTTCTAATTTCATTCCATTATGGTCAGATAGAATGCAGGGTAGTATCTGTATTTTTTTGTATTTGCTAAGACTAGCTTTGTGGCATAGCATATGATTTATTTTAGAGAAGGATCCAGAAAAAAAGTATGTTTGCTTATTGAAGAGTGGAATATTCTATATATATCTGTTAAGTCAGATTATTGATTGTTCTATTGAGTTTTGTAGATTCCTTGTTTAGTTTTTGTATGGAAGATCTCTCCAATAGTGAGAGAGGTGTGTTAATGTCACCCAGTACTATTGTGTTGTTGTCTATTTGATTCTTGAATTTGAGAAGGGTTTGTTTGACATACATGGCTGCCCCATTGTTTGGGGCATATATATTTAAGATCGTTATGTCTTGTTGATGTATCATTCCCTCAAGCAGTATGAAATGACCTTCTTTATCCCTTTTCACTAATGTTGGTTTGACATCCACTTTATCTGATATGAGAATGGAAACCCCTGCTTGTTATGCAGTCCATGTGAGTGATACATTTTTTTCCATCCTTTCACCTTCAATCTGTGAGTGTCTTTTTCTATGAGATGAGTCTCTTGGAGGTAGCATATTTTGGGGTCTTTTTTTTTTATAAATCCAATCTGCCAGTCTATGTCTTTTAATTGCTAAGTTTAGGCCATTGACATTCAGTGTAATTATTGAGACATGGTTTGTATTCCCAGATATTTTGGTTTATTCTTAGTTTTTAACTTGACTGTGTCTCTCCTTTGATTGGTCTTTCCTTTAGTGTAGTTCCTCCCTTTGCAGGTTTTCATTTCCTCCTTATGGAGTATTGTGCCAAGAATATTCTGTAGTGCAGGATTTCTTGCTGTATATTCTTTTAATTTTTGTTTATCTTGGAAGGTTTTTATTTCATCATCAAATCTAAAACTTAATTTTGCTGGATATAAGATTCTTGGTTGCATCCATTGTCTTTCAGAGCTTGGTATATGTTTTTCTCAGCTCTTCTAGCTTTAAGGGTCTGTGTTGAAAAGTCTGCAGTGATCCTAATTGGTTTCCCCCTATATGTAATCTGCTTCCTTTCCCTTGTGGGCTTTGAAGATTCTCTCCTTATTCTGAATGCTAGGCATTTTCATTATGATGTGCCTTGGTGTAGATCTGTTATGATTTTGTACATCTGGTGTCCTGTAAGCCTCTTGTATTTGATTATTCAATTTATTCTTCATGTTTGGAAAATTTTCTGATATTATTGCATTGAATAGATTGCTCATTCCTTTGGTTTGAAATTCTATGCCTTCCTCTATCCCAATAATTCTTAAATTTGGTCTTTTAACATTATCCCATAATTCTTGGATATTCTTTTCATGTTTCTTACCATCTTCAATATATGTTCAACTCTATTTTCAAGATTAAATATTTTATCTTCATTGTCTGAGGTTCTATCTTCCAAGTGATGTAATCTGTTGGTGATGCTTTCTACTGAGTTTTTAATTTGGCTTATTTTTTCTTTCATTTTGAGGATTTCTTTTGTTTGTTTGTTTTTTCAGAATCTCTATCTCCTTGTTGAAGTAATCGTTTTCTTTCTGTATTTGCCTATGTAGCTCTTTATCAAAATGATATTTTGCTGACTGAGCTTACTGTCTTGTATCATTCTTTAAGTCACAGAACATTTTAATTATGTACATCCTAAACTTCTTCTCTGACATTTCTTCTGCTGTGCTGACCATGGATTCTAATAATGTAGTATTTTGGTTTATTTGAGGCACTTTATTCCCTTGTTTTTTCATGTTGTATGTCTTTCCTTCTAGCACTACAGATTCAAGGTGTTACAGTTTTTATCCTATGGGCTTATGGATTCCCTACAGGGTTCCAATACCTCTGCTTTAATGGGGAGACCAATATTGACAGATCTCAATACAAACAATATATAGTTTCAAACCAAGTAGCTCTTAGTAGCTCCTAAATACATTTATCTCTTCATCACAATACACAGAAATTATGAGTTCAATTAGCATCTACTATATAAACAATAGGTTTGCACAAGGGTCTACAGTTTCTGATGGTAGGCTAGAGAGAATTGGGGGTGGGGTGTAGGATGAAATGTTAGGGAGGTAGGAAGTGAAGATATAGTTATTAGATCCTAGAAAGCATGAAAGAGGAATCCAAAAGAAGTTGGCTATTAGTAGAAAAGAAGAGAGATGTTTGGAAAGACCAGTAAGTAGGGAGAAAATAGAGTACAACTAACAAGAAGACATAAAAATTAAGAAAAACAAAACATGTATAGGTGGAAGTTACAAGACTATATAATACAACTGCAGTAGACAAATCAATTATCCAGGTCCGCCATAGCCTAATGCATAAAAAATACTTGTTTTCACAAATGTTGGAGATGTGAGGGTGGGAAAAGAGTGAGAAGGAGAAAATAAAAAAAAAAGAAAGGAAGCAAAGAGAAAACAAAAAACAAAAAAAAGGACTATAAGGAAAAAAATAAAAAAAATAAAAAGTCTCAATATAAATAAACAGGATGGCTTCCCTTCTCTTCCAGTAGGTGGAGTTGTCTGTTGCTTACTGGTATATGCCTGCTCAGGTCAATGCTGCTGAAGCCAAAGACTCACAAAGAAGCCATCTGCTTAAGAGGTAGAGTGAAGGGCCAGGCCAGGTGCTGGTGTTGGGTGATGTGTTTGGAGAGGCAGCTCTGTGGTGTGCTGTGCAGGAGTAAAAGTTTGTCTTCAGATCCTATCCCATGTCCCCAGGTGTTGGTGAACAGGGAGGTTCCACTCTGCTAGATGGAGATCTACACAAGTGCAGCAGCCAGAGGTTCTGTGTGGGAGCAATGGCTAGGTGTCCTGTGTGGTTGGGCAACCGGAAGTGCTGTGGAATGTGTGGGTGCTAGAGCCAGGGATCCTGTGTGGGACAGAGTTTTGCATGGGAAATGGGTCTGAGTCCTTGGCTGGCATCCTGCCCCGGCTTGCTGCTGGGGTCCTGTGCAAACGCTGGGGCCTGGCAACCCTAAGAGCACATGAGTGGAGTTCCTGCATGGAGGTAGCTGTCAGGTGTCCTCTCAAAACTTGCTGAGAAACAGTGTTTCCACTACTTTAAATCCTGGTCCTGGAGAGACTAGAAATGCAGAGTCTGTCTAGGCCGCCATCTTGGAACCGATCTCCCCCTTTATTTTATAATTTTTAAAATGAAAAGAGTTACCCATGATAATTAGATATCCTTAGAGAGAACTCGGTAACAAACTTCAAAATGAGGTTATGCTAACATTCTAAGAGTGCATGATCTAGACAGGCCATTTAGCAGAGATGTTGGTGATTCCATATGGTGACTCTAATTATTTTGGAAAACTGTAATTGTAAAATATATAATTTGAAAACCTTCTGGGTTATGTTTATGGCTTTAAAATAGACACTGGTTACTGTCTTGAACATTTTTTGATGTTTATTATTATCATTTGATAATCCATGTTACCTATGTAGAAAGAATTCCCTATGAGTATAAAGAATGTCAACGTCAGCAGTCAATGACTAATTGGATAATGACTGGGCAGTTGAGAAGTGTGTACAGAAATTCTGGAACACAAATATTATAAATTACATTAGATCTGAACTTGCATTTCTACACATTCTAAGGACTATGAAGTAAATGAATTATTTTGGCATTGGAATACATAATATCATTGTTTTTATTTTTTATTTTAGTATATTTGATTTTGCTTTTCTGTTGATTTTAAGGTCAAACTATGATCATGACACATTTAAATCAATGGAAAAACAATGACAAAATTTGGAATGATTAAATACTCAAAATGTCCTTAATTCGACTATATTAGAATTGGTGAACCCAAATTTAATGTTCATTCAAAGGATTGTTTTCAAGACCAGAAAGTTTAATTATTTTCTTTCCAATAGATGACTTAGAATTCAGATATTAATCAATAAACATACCTTAGAATTCAGATATTAATCAGAAATGTAAGTGGTTGAATACTTTCTTAGCATGAGTGAAGTCTTGGATTTGTTCCCCAAAATTTAAAAAAAAAATTTCACCAAAACACCTTATTTAATTTTTTTTTTTTTTTGGTGTGTGTGTGTGTGTGTGTGTGTGTGTGTGTGTGACTATAGCTGCTGGGGAACAAACCCAGGACCTCATGGGTACTGGCCAAGCACTCTACCACTTAGTTACACCTACAGCTCCAGATTTTTTCTATAGTTCATTAACATAAATTTCCATTCTATAACAAATACAGTTTAAGTCGTCCCAATATGTCAAGAAATAATGTAGGGCAATATAAGGGAAATATGTCAGAATAGTGTCTACTTAATTTTATATGTTGAATTTCTAATGCCCATTTCCACAGAATGTGACTATAGTTGTAGCCAGAACCCTTAAGGCAATAATTAAGATTTAATCAGACTATTGGCTAGTTCTTAATCAAACATACCTGCTGTCCTCTGAAGAAGGGGAAATCCTCTCTGTGCATATTTACAGAGAAAAGATTATGTGAAGACAAAATGAGAAGACAGCCATCTACAAGATAGTGATTAGAATAAGATCAACCATGTTGACACTTTGGTTTTAAATTTTCAGGCTCTAAATTTATGATACAATAAATTTGTTTTTGAAATCCCTTATGTGTGATATTTTTACAGCAGCCCTGGCAAACTGATACACATATATTAAATTTTTCTATATAAAAGAAGGCAACTAATTGCTGTTTTCCATGCCAAGTTTCCTGTTGAAAACCAAACCACGTGTAGTAGAATATAAAAGGAAGGATAGGAAAAACATGAATGATATTATTTTCTAACATTCTTTAGCTATACTAATCTTTATTATTATATCTTTATTGTTAATATAATACATATTATTGCTTTATTACATCATTTAATTTATTATATTACTTTATAAAATGATTTTATTAAATGTTATTAAATATTTCTCTGAAGCACATGATGTTATTTGATTCTGTTGGTGTATTATTAGCTAACTCTATGAAATATTCTAAATCATTTGTTGTCACCTTGAAAATGTTTATGTCGTCTTCACTGGGTTTGTCATCTCAAGAAACAAATTTCTATGCTCACCTATAAGAAGCAAGTTCTCTTCTTTTCAACATTTATGAGATTGCAGTAATTGACTCACATTTGCAGACTCTATTTCTCTTGCCTTTTTAACACGTGTGTGGTTGCTTCCTCCACTGAAATCTTGACTGCTGAAGTTATTCGTTAGGGTTGAAATCAACTTCTTCCACATTTCTATTAATTTTGAGACTTTCAACTTCTTCCTTGATTCATTTTTTTTTTTTTTTTTTTTGTACTGGGGATAGAACTCAGGGGCGCTTAACCACTGACCCACTTACCCAGTATGTTTTTATGTTTATTTTTAGAGACAGGGTCCTACTAAGTTGCTTAGGGCCTTGCTAAGTTGCTGAGTGAGGCTGGCTTTGAATTTGCAACTCTTCTGCCTCAGCCTCTGGAGTCTCTGGGATTACAATCATGTGTCACCGCACCTGGTGATTCAGTTATATTCTTAATGGCATCTAGATCATGGAGTCATTTCCAGAAGGTTTTCAGTTTACTTTTACCACATTCATCAGAGGAATCAATATTTAGGGCAACTGTAGTTTTACAACATTCATTTCTCTTTAGTAGTAATAAATACTTGGTCAAAACTGCTTACGTTGTTTAAATCAAAGTAACAATTATGTTTTTAATGCTGCATAGTATCTGCCTGGTACAAATTAACAAATGTGATTACTACTACTTCTTTAGTATTGCAGAAAAAATAAATTTGGCATAGTTGATTTTGAAACACTGAAATATAATAGCCTTAGATGGAATATAATTACTCATCGAAATTAAAAATACATGTTAATACAATGCAATTCATTCAAGGAAAAACTGATAATATCAGTAATCCTTTATCTATCAAGGAAATTGAATTTCTGGTTTAAAGTCTTCCATTAAGGAAAAATAAAAGCTCTAAAGTGGTATGCTTATGAGGAATACTGGACTATAGTTAAATTACTTGAAATATCTTGATTTGCTTTTGGTATTAGCATAACGTTGGTATCCAAATCAGTCAGAAAGCATTTCTTTCTCTTATATTTCCTGGAAAAGTTTTATAGGAAAGACTTTATTTCTTTCTTAAATAAATAGGAAGATATAATATATATATATATATGGATTGGAAAATTCAACTTTCCCTAAGTTGATCTATAGATTTAAAGTAAAGCTAATCAAAGCATAATAAAATTTTTGTAGATATTGATGTTTTTTTAACATCTATATGGAAAATATTAGAATAATAAAACTATTTTTGGAAATAAAATATTTGGAGGACTCCTACTACTCAATCTCAAGATTCAATATGAATATTTTTTTTTT
>PVHX01005880.1:0-44642 GCA_004024805.1 Geosciurus inauris | reverse complement strand
ATACTAATTGTGGAAGAATAAACAGAGAATTGGACAAAATAGAGTATAGAATAGACCCTAACAAATGTGGTCATTTTTTAAAATGTATAAATGAAATATCCATTCTGATATCCTTTAAAATTTAATTTTGCTAATCAAATTTATAAATGAAAAGTTGGAATCAGAATACATAAATTTTTAATATTTTTAATCAACTTGTTACACATCAATATAACCCCACAAAGTCCTAGCAAACATCATGCTTTCATTTTATGTCTCATCTTAGAGCTCAAATCCAAATTTGTATCAGCAGAGACCGTAAATAATGGAAAAGATTATGGCATTAAAATATACATTTATGCTTTTGTGGTAATTGAATAATTGTCTGATTTCTGGACAAGCTTACAAACCATGAATGAAGTCAGCACTATCATATCAAATAGCCATTAATGTTCTAATAAAAGAAAGTAAAAGAAATAAAAAAGATTAATCCTCTGAGAATAAACATGGTTATTTAAGAACACCATAACAATGGCAACAATATATAAGTTCCTTATAAACTTTTTTAGTTTAAAATCTTTTACTCTAAATATATAAATGTATTTGTTGGCTATCAATGTAGGAATGGCACTAATGTGCTGTGGATAACTTGTGAAAGGTAAATCCATGACTACTGTCCCCCTTTATTTTACGTGAACTTAACCTAGAAATTATTAGAATGAATGTTATATAATGTAATGCTTAAACATAGTTTATCAATTTTTAAATTGAGTAGAGTAAAAACTAAATCAAATTTCACTATAATAAACCTTTCTATCTAACACTATAGGAATACTTGAACCTTCCAAAAGTAAAGCTATATCTACATTGTTGTAGCACCTGCAGTTGATAGCCTTTTATTTCTTGTGTTTTGTTTTAATTTTGTTCATGCTTCCTGTCTGTTTTTGTGTTTTTCATCCTTCTTGATCTTTTGAATTTGCCCTGCTTGGTCCGCATTCCTCAGCAATGGTAGGCTTGGGATTGGACTATTAACCTTCTCAGTACTACCTTCATAAGTATTATATGGTTGGCACTGGATAACTGAGATTGAACATTGATGGGTATTACTTGACATTTTTTAGCTTTCCGATCATGAGATTCAGAGATGAATTAGAAGAGGAGATCCTTTGTATAGACTGAGGACTTGCTGAGACTACCTTTTGATTTGCTTATTTTTTGTCTCTGACAGTTTGAAAGTGCTGATCTAGTATATAGAGATGTGCTATGATGCTGATTCTATTCGTATTAGAAGGGGATCAGGTGAGGAAGGATGACAAGGTTTACAGTGATTTATATCAACAGATCCAGTTGATATTTATTATGAATGCCATTTGTTTGATTGTGATGATTGGTCATCCAGGAATTCCTTTTCTTGAGCACTGGTGATAAAGCCGGGTTGGTGACTGGGACACTCTTTGAGAGGTGGTGTGTTTCTGCAGTACAAATGGTGGTGCCTTTCATTTAGGAAGGTCATGGAAGCACACTTTTACTTTAGGAAGTTGAGAAGGAGAATGTATATAGAAGAATATCTTTCTGTGAGAAGGGAGAAGGAAATTTTGTTTATGGTGGTGAGTGGAAGACCTGTATGGCTGAGGAAGAGGAGAGAGAAAAGGAAAATTTTCTGCTGAGCTCACTGCTGTACAGTGGAAAGTAATTCCTGCTCCATCTACCAAAAGGTAAGAATCTTCAGGATCTTTTATGGGGAGTCACTCAAGGAAGAGACAGCTGAGCCTATAGCTCAGTAGTTTACACAGGACATTTTGGGTCACTCATCCTCTGAGTGAAAGGAGTCAAATTCAGTCAAAGACTCATACTTTGTCCAGTAGGTTGGTTATTCTGATGAATAGAACCTGTTGCTCTGTTGCCACTTTATCTGTCTTTCATCTAGATAACTTTGTTTTAGTCAGCTTTTCTGCTGCTGTGACTAAAGGTCTCAATCAGCACAACTATAGAGGAAAAAGAGTTGATTTGAGGGCTCACAGTTTCAGGGATCTTAGTCCATAGAAGGGTGGCTCAAACTGAGGCTGAATATCATGGTAGGAGAGGATGGCAGAGGGAAGCAGCTCCCATCAGGGTGATCAGGAAGCAGAGAGTGAGTCCCCACTCACAAGATACAAATGTATACCCAAAGCCACTCCCCAATACCTGCTTCCTCCAGCCACACCCTCACCACTTTAGTTACCACTTAGCTAATCCCTGTCAGAGGATTAACCACTGATTGGGTTAAGACTTTAACAATTCAATCATCTTTCCTCTGAACCTTCTTGCATTGTCTCACACATGAGCTTTTGGGGGACACCTCATATCCAAACTATAATACTCTCCTTTTCTAGATTTGGTACTGTGAAGGGAATCTTCTTTCCTGAGTGCTGTAGATTTTGTCATTTTATATGAAGTTCTCATTTTCAAGATGGACATGTTTTTCTTGTGTGGATTGACTGGTGTTTGGAAATGAAGAGTTTGGGGTAGGGGTGTTGCTTGAGGTGACAGGAAATACATTCCTCTTAGAGGACTTGCTAAATTGGATAGCCAGCTCCCCCCGCTCCCCTCACTCAGGCAGACTTAATGTTATGTGAGGAAGTTTCTTTGGTGATGACCCAGATAACAAGTGACTTCCAGACAAAGATATTGATTAGTATTTTTTTTGTTTGTTTGTTTTTGTCTCACTGGAGGGTTACTACATTTATATATGGATGAAGTAAGATTCACAACTGATGGAGTTCTTCCTTGAAGAATGGTCACCTAAGTTGGACCACTTCCTAGGCGAATAAGACCTTTATGAAGATCTGTGATGCTGGCTCAGTCAAGCATGATAAAAAAAGCTACCATGTGATTAGTTTATCAACTTGGAATGGCCAAATTATTATCTATCTTGTCTGTTTTGATTTTTTTTCACAGAGATGAATTTCTATTGTCTGTTACAGGTTAATATTTGAGAAGTTATAGGATGCCACCATGGAGAATGACTCTTGCATTGAAGGTTGTTTTTCTTTCACTGAAGGTTTTAGAAGCTGTCCTGGTCAGATTATTTTTTCCTGTGACAAATATCTGAAAAAAACAATTTAAAGTTGATAAGATTTATTATGCCTCATGGTTTCAGTCCATGTTTTGTCCAGCTTTGGGCGTGAGGCAAGGCAGAAGATCAATGAAGAAGGGAAGTGGAGAATGCTTACTTCTTAGTAAGCAGAGGGAGAAATAAAGAGTCTGGGATAAAAAATATCCTTCCACAATCCTACTTTCTCCAACCATACCCTTCCACATATAGCTTCCATCACCTCCCCATTTTCTATGCAACTGTCAATGGACTAATTCTCTTAAGAGGTCAGAACCCCCCAAATCCAATCACTTTCCCAACATCTCACATCTTAACATCACTGTGTTGAGGACCAAAATTTCAATACATGAGTCTTTGGGGTCCATTTCATATCCAAACCATAGCTTTAGCTCTGGGTTTCCCTTTTTTAGAAGTAAGGGAAGGACTCACCCACTTTTGGTTCTATGAAGGGAAGTTTGAGAGTGACTACCCTGTCTGCTAACGGAAAGACATTCTTCGAAAGGAGGGTAATCCCATTTGTGGTTTTTCTTGAGTTTCCAGATCTCTGTTTTCCTCTTTTTGTTATATTTGGCTTTGTTTTGCTTTCACTTTTTAATAGATACTAAATTCCTTATGCACTGTATCTATTTTATTAACTCTTCCTTGAATTTACGGAAAGACATATACATAGCACCTAGATTTTATTTTGTAACAGTAGAATTTACAATTCATGTATTTTCTAGAATTTTTGAAAATTCAAAAACATGGATCGATATGCATGATTTTAGAATCTGGAGTCTTCACTTACAACTGCATGAACACAAAATTGTTCAAAATATAATTTTAAAAAATTTTGTTCTTCTCAACTCATTTTGACATTGCATGCTTCATAATCTCCAAATTTGCTTTCTCCATACCCACCATTTTTTCTGGGACTTCTCCAAATTTCAGCTTCTTCAGTAACTTCCCATTTGTTGATGAAACTATTATTCTCTCATGGACTCGTTTCTGCGAGGTTTTCTTTTTCTTTTTCTTTTTTCTTTTTGGTACTAGGGATTGAAGTCAGGGGTACTCGACCACTGAGCCACATCCTCAGCCCTATTTTGTGTTTTATGTAGAGAGAGGGTCTCACTGAGTTGCTTAGGGCTGGCTTTGAACTCGTGGTTCTCCTGTCTCAGCCTGCCTAAGTGCTGGGATTACAGGCTTGCGTCACCGCGCCCAGCTTGCGAGGTTTTCTTTCACCTATCTTAGAGGGACTTTCTCCTTGTTTCTAGGCTAGCCTTAAAGTCCCCATGCAGCACTTGTAACCGTGCCTGAAGTCACACCAAAGTAAACAGGCAGTGGGATACTACTTGGGCCCATTTCTCCCACCACTGTCTAGTGATTGGTGATTCCATATAAGCAAGTTAACTCTTGGCATAGGTTCAAAGACATTTCAATTAATATTTTATCATATTTTTAAACAAATGGTGTAAGGACAATTAGATATCATTTGAGCAAATATTAAACTTCCTCTTGTATTTCGTACTTTGCACCAGATAAACCCCAAGTGGATTATGGATTTAGAAGTCAATTGAACTTCTACTATAGACATTGGGAAAAATCTTTGTGCTCTAATTTTGGGTAAGAATTGTCTGAATACAAAGTCAGAAGCATGATCAATTTTTTTTAAATGGTAAATTGAAGTTAATTTAATTAAAATATTTTGCTATGTAAACATCATTGTTAAGAAATTAAAGAGATAAGGCACAGAAAATTCTTAGAAATAATACAAAAGTATTATAATCTTATTGTGTAATACAAAAGTATTATAATCTTAATGTGTAAATACCTCTCAACTAAAAAGTATAAAAACACAAACAACTCAAATTCAAAATGGGCCAAAATATAAATACAGAAGGATGTACAAAGTCAATAATCATTAGAAAACTGTCATTAAAATGATAATTGGATAGGACTGCATATATTTTACATTGGTTAAAAAAGAAGTAACTGGTAATATTTAGGGATGGGTGAGTATGTGAAACCGCTTAAATACTAGGCATCACTCGTAAGAAAGAAAATAAGGTAGAACCACTTCTGAATCTCAGTCACTTTGAGCTATTGTAACAAACCACATAAACTTGGTGACTTACAAAGAAGTAAAAATTATTTTTCATAATTATAGAGGCTGGGAGTCCAAGATCAGGGTGCCATTGTAATTGACTTCTGGTTAAATCATTCTTCTGGTTTGCATGCTGCCAATTTCTGGCTATAACCTCACTTGATGAAGAACAGAAGGAGAAAACAAACTCTCTCATGAATCATTTTAGAGTAGACTAATCCCATTTACAAGAGCACCACCTTTATGGGCTTATCTAATCATAATTATCTCCAAGGCCTCGCTTTCATATACAATAATATTAAGGTGAAGTTTTAATAAATAAATTTTGAGAGGACACAAATAGCCAATACATAATATATTGTATAATTCAATTTATGTAGCATTATGGAAAATGGAAAAAAATATATATATAGGGATCCAAACATATTAGTAGAAAGGTAGATTCTGTAGTTGAATTTAAGGAAACACACAGACATCCATAGATACATAAATAGATGGAATCAATTATCATATACACAGATGATGTGTGTTAGTCTGTTTTTCATTCTTGTGGCCAAAATATCTGACAAAACCCACCGAGAACAGGAAAAAATTATTTTGGGCTCAACACTTTCAGAGGTTCAGTTCTTGGATGACTGGCCTCATTGTTTTGGGCCCAAGGTCAGGCGGAATTTCATGGCAGAAGAGCATAGAAAAGAAAAACTACTCATCTCATGGAAGCTGAGAAGTGAGTGAGAAAATCCAAGAATAAAATATATAATCTCCAAAATATGACCCCAGGGACCCACTTCCTCTAGCCAAGTCCCATTTGCCTGCAGTTACCACCCAGTTAGTCCATTCAAATTATTAATCCATCACATGGATTATTTTACTGATTCAGTTTCAGCTCTCATAATCTAATCATTTTACCTCTGAATATTCCCACATTGTTTCACATGAGATTATTTATTTGTGGGGGCATCTCATATCTAAACATAATTGGAAGAAATACATAAATATATGTTTCCATGTATGTAACATGCATAAGTATGATACATAATTATATTTCCCAGTTTAGTCTAATGAGAGAACCTAGAAAAATAATGCCCTGTAGCAATGAAAACAATTATTTACTTACTTTTGTCTCTAAATTCTGTTCTCTTAAAAAAAAAATAATAAAAGCTCCTTTGAGAACAAATTGATTCTAGAGTTGAGGTAGCGAAAACCAAGTAAAGCCTGGAGCATCTTAGAGTACCAAGAAGTAGAGTAATGCTGAGATAAATTATTACATAGATACATAGGTCCATACATAGAAAAAACGACATTGAACTAGAGAAGGAAATATGCATGCATGTGGGAAGAGTTTAGAAGGGATTTTGAAAGAACTCCAAATCTTAAACCTGAAACTTTTTGAGAATCAACAATAATGATATTATTATTATTATTATTTAACTGAGTTATAGAAAGTTTTATTTATTTATTTGAATACATTTATTTGTAAAGAAGGAATCAATTATTGGGGAATTTGGCCTAGCACCTCCTTACAGATTGGGCAAAAGGGAGGGAGGGAAGGAGAGGGGGCATGGGGTCAGGAAAGATGGTGGAATGAGATGAATGTCGTTACCCTAGGTACATGTATGACTGCACATGTGGTGCAACTCTACATCATGTTCAACCAGAGAAATGAAAAGTTGTGTTCCATTAGTGTACAATGAAAAAAAGAAAAATTAACTATGCAGTGGATAGTCATCATTAGACCACCAGAGTAAAAACTGAAGAAGGCAAGACCTATAATGATTACTAAAATATGTGACCAAAAGCATGAAAAGAAACAAATATAAAGGAGGGGACATAAGTGGAAGGGGAATGGGAATTGAATTCAAATTCTTTGTATGTATAATTAAGTCCAAAGGAAACCAGATATTTTGAATGCTCTAAATAGTAACTTAAAAAGGAAACAAATACATATATACATATGCACATACATATGCTTATGTATATGTTTATGTATTTATTTATTACAGTACTGAGGATTGAGCCCAGGGCCTCATACATGCTAGACAAGTGATTTACCACTGAGCTATATCCCCAGCCCTAGAAACAAGTATTTATTTATAATTTCAAAGGATCTCCTTCAAGATATTTATTAATCACAAAGGAAGAATAATGTTTACAGGAAAGAAGACCAGAAATACAACTTCAATCAAGTGATCAATGTCAGCATCTCCAGTAATCATACATATCAACATTATAGATTCTTGACAAAATTCACAGATAAAAGCAAATTCTTGTACATCAGTTCTGCAAAAAAATTAATACACTTGATATACCAATGGAAAAAACTTTGGACAAACCCAATCTGAGGGGCATTCTATATAATGTCTTACGAGCCTTTTTTAAAAGTGCCAGGGTCATGAAAGACAAGGAAGAACAGTTTTCATAGTTTGTGGGAGAATATGCAGACATAACAGTAAATACATTTGGATCCTGAATTTATTGTGAAGCAAAAAAATAATATAAGTAGAAAAACTGGTGGAATAAATAAAACTTTTAACTATTTAGTGCTAAATTTAATTTCTTCATATTCATCATTGTATATTAAATTTGTTAATATTTGAAGATTCCTATACAGAGGAAATAAGTATACTATTCTGCAACTTTTCTATTTACATTATTATGGTTTGGATATGAGTGTCTCCTAATGCTCATGTGTTGAAATTTCAGTCTTCAGTGCAGCAATGTTCAGGGGTGAGGCTTTTGGAAAGTGATTGGATCATGATGGCTCTGATTTTATCAATAGAACAGTTAATTGACATTATTCGAAGGTGGTAAAAACTGTAGGAGATGGGATCTCCTTGAAGAATGTGGGTCCTTCCAGGCATGCCCTTAGGGACTGTACTTTGTTCCCAGCCCCTTCTTATCTCCCTTTCTGCTTCCTGACTTCCATGAGGTGAACAGTTCTCCTCTGCCATGCCCTTTAGCTTCCATGTTCTGCCGTACCACAGGCCCTCAGTAATGGAGCTAGCCAAACAAGGACTGAAACTTCTGAAGCCATGGGCCAAAACCCATCTTTCCTACTTTACATCAAGTATTTTCTTTACAGTGATGAAAAGCTGAATAATGCATACATAAAATTATTTCAAATGATAAAATAAATGATGTGAGAATCATACATTTATATCTTATTTATAAATTTGGAATTTTCTTACAATGTTATTGTTATTTACAATTTAATATTTTCTTGCTATTAGTGTTACCAGTAAATAAAATGCTTAATATATAAATTTTAAATTGCACATATTAAATATTCTAAACATGTATTTTGATTTTTCATCTGTAGTCCTCAAATCTCTGAGATAAATTGTGTTCAAAACCAAAATATAAAATTTGTGAAAATATTTTTAGAAAAAATATTTAGGACCTGTGATGAGAAAATACTATTGAACAGTATTGTTGTAGATGACTTTTACTATTTCTTTTTAAATTTGAGAAAGTAAAGAGTGCTTCTGCTTTGGCTTGTTGTTGACATGACCTGTGGACCTTGTTAGCAATGCATACTTTTGGAGCAGTAACAAGAGTGACTGTCTAATTGGCTTTGTTTCCCAAAAAGTCATTATGTACCCGGAATAGCATGGGTCTTTTCAGTATGACAATAATTAAATCACCTCAGCCACTGCACACAAGTGTGAGTTAGTTTAACGCATTGATGAGTACCTGAGTTTTACAATTCCAGGGAATGTTACCTGAGGTAAGCTTTCAATAGGTGATTTTAATACACATTAATTTGATATATTTCCTACTTACCCTGGGCTCATAAATTTTAAAGAAGACTCTATTGCTGTTCTATCGTGATTAAAAATTCAATAAAACTTGTTCTTCCTTAATTAAACACTCTCTTCCTTACCAAACAAGGAGGGCTTTGACTTTTCTCAGTATTGTGATAGTAGTAGGAGTAGAGGTTCTATAAGTTGAAAAATCATAGACTACTTAAACAGAAAAACATAGCATTGTTGACTTTAGAAAGTTGCATGGTTAAGAAAACTATAATAGATTCTTTTTTCTGACCAAGGATGCAAAGATTCAAAATCAATATAAGTTCAATTACCATTTCACCTAATGTTTAACACAGAGGATCATTTGAAAAAGTCACTTGTATTAATCAAATATGAAGATAACTAGGAAAGAAATGGCTGTATAGATATACTGTTTTGATTAATAAAATGCATAAGAAAGTAAATGAGATTTTACTACTGAATATAAGTAGCAGGAGCAAAGTAAATTTGAAGAAGCAAATTAATGTTGTAAGTATCTCCTCACAATATAGTTAAAAAATACACAACTTACAGGATTAGAGGCATAGGGTATATATTGATTGTATTTCCTTTAAATTTTTCTTTGAATAATCAAGCTGAAATATAATAGAATACATTTAGCCATCTATAGATTACTTAGAGGTTATAAGATTTAGATTTTGAATATTTTTGATAATGGCTTTTTAATGTATTATTGTCAAAATTATTATGAAATAAAATAATTTGTCCCTGATATTGTTTGATTAATTCAAATGAAATGAAATATTAGAAAATCAATTACACTTTCTAGAAATGTTGATAAAATTATTTTAATCTTCTGTAGACTAAAAGTCATCCTAACAGTGCTTATGTCCTAAATCTTTGAAATACTATTGAAGCATCTTCTAATTGAAACAGATTTACTTAAAGAACTGTCTACTAAAAGGGCAATGTCTGCTATATCAATAAGTATATATAAATACTTATATTAGAAGTAATTTAAGCTTATGTTCAATAAATTTTAAACTCTAACACAATTAACATTAATAGCTTTCTAACAAATTGTTAGTCTTCAAAGAAAGAAATCACAAATTTCACACAGCTTCTGCTCTCATCAGATAGTAGACTGTGTTAGGTTTTTCACATAGTATTTGAGTGATGCTGTATTGGTGAGGGTCCTGTAAGATCTAGCTTTTCAAGGTGAAGTCCAAGGACATATAACAACTATATCACTTGTGAGCTTGTTAGAGATACAGACACTGGGAACCTGCCACAGACCTCTAAGAACAGAAATTGCATCATAAGTTTGACAAATACTATTCTTAGCTATTGATTCCTAATTTATTTATATATTGGGAGTAGGAAGAATTTTTAAAAAAAGCAGAGAAAAGCACTGATGCTGGTCCAACCTCAGATATTTTGATTTATTAGGATGCAATGTAAGTTAGACACAGATTTTTAAATGGCTCCCAGGTAATTTTAATAAGCAGAAAATTTTGGGAACTACCACTGCTACTCTAATTCATTATCAGGATCCATAATAATCACCAGTACATAAATTTTTGATACTGGAAAGCTATCCTAGAAAAGATAATAATATTAATAATTGTCTTTATTTCTGTTAAAAAGGGCATAATTTGTTTCAGGCGTTCCATTTAAAAAATGTGTTCTTGAAAAGTTTCACATAATTCAAAAAATTATTAATCTGATAATGGACCTATTTCATAAAGTTACTTTTTTAAAGGGATGTTGTGAATATATTCATAATTGAATTCTTCATTTTAATTATTATATTACTAGCATGATTGTGCCTATTTTAATTTAATTTAATTTTTGGTGCTGAGGATTGATCCTGGGGCCTCATGCGTGCTAAGTATGTATTCTACCACTGAGCCGTATCCCTAGCCCTGTGACTATAATGTTTAAGTTTTCTTAAATTAATCTTTTTTAAGTTTTCTTAAATTAATCTTATTTTGGGAGGGTGTACCGAGGATTGAACTCAGGGGCACTTCCCCACTGAGCCTCATCCCCAGGCCTATTTTGTATATTATTTAGGAACAGAATATCACTAAGTTGCCTAGCACCTCACTTTTGCTGAGGCTGGCTTTGAACTCGCCATCCTCCTGTCTCAGCCTCCTGAGCTGCTGGAATTACAGGCATGCACCATCACGCCTTGCTTAAATTAATCATGTTTTAAAAAGCAACTTTTTTCTTTTTTTTTTTCTGGTGGCACTGGGGATTGTACTAGGCACAGACTCTAGCACTGATTGAGCTATGCCTTAGTCCTAACCAAGTCTTTCTTTAATTTATAGATATAATTTTTAAAATAGAAAACACCATTCTTATTTATTTTTGATTGTTTAAATATTTGTTTATGCTGGAACTAGTGCCTATTTGCACAGTAGAAATGAAAAATCACTGAGGAGGTCACATATTTTTCTTGATTATTATGCACAGTGTGCACTTAAGATTTCAGTCCCAATGAAAAATGAATATTTAAATCTATACAAGGATTCTATTAATAGAGTTTTATTTGGCTCAAATATTGTGCCCCTAGGGCACCAGTGACAAGTATCACTCTTGATACCTGTTTTGTGTAATTTTGGATAGTGGCATTTTAAGTGGCTATTTGATAAATACCAGTGGTGATTATTAGTCTACAGTGCTTTTCCTGGGGCAATATAAGCACACATTATGTGTAATAATGTACTTTTTATTTTAGTTGGCCTCTCCAAAGTTAATAATTTCATGATAGTTTAAAATTCACCTCAATGACCTTTCCCATAATATAAATAGCACATGTACTTTTGTTTTTAAGAACCATACAGTGATAATTTGCCTTATAATTTTTCTTCACAATACATATTTTAATTTACACTTGTATTAGTAGGAAATGTCCATTTCCTAGAGGTGTAATCATGGAAAGATAAATACAACAGAAAGAGATGTTAAATATAGAAAAGTAGGAATAGATGCAATTACCTAAGCCAGCTAATGAACACCTTAATTAAGTGTCTAAAAGTACTAATTTTAACTAGTTAAATGATATAATGTATAGTTACAGTTTAAAGTTGACATATTTTATCACTTATAAGTAAACAAAGTCATTATTTTTATTAATCATACACTTTCTCATTGCAGTCAATATGTATAAAGCTCTACAAAGAAAAATGTTTTTGAATCTTCATTAAAGAGAACAAAAGCTATTATCTGTTCAATTTTGAGACCAATTTTCCTAATGTCTAGATTAATGTCCAACGAGTTTTGGCCAATTGACTGATTAATACATATAGCTTGGTCTGACGGCTAAATTTTATTTAATATTCTTAAATGCAATCAAATCTATGTATGAATTTTTACATTTCAAATCACAAATATGTTTCAAAAGTTATGTTTTGATATTTTATGATATATGAGCTTTTTTTGTCCCATTTTCATACAATTAATGAAAACATAATTTATATAAATTTCATCCCTGTAAGAAATTTTAGCAGATTTTTTATGAGATATAAAATGAAGAAGAAGAAACTCCTGACTATAGAATACTTTTATTTAAAACACACTGAATGAAGGTGAGCTATCTTACATCAGAAGTATGAAAAATGACATCATGATAAAATAACATCATACTGTCTAGATAAATCTTGATTTCAAGTAGACCACAGGATGTGGTCATAAGTACTCAGTTAAGTATTTGAGTTTGTGTTAAATATAAAATATCAATAGCATTTGTTGCAGAGACAACCTTAACCAGTTTTGTTTTCAAACTTGGAGATTGATATAGGCACCTACATCCATTTCTTAAGACTGTTATGTAACAATTAAAGACTATAAAGCATCTTGTAATAAACTGCTATGCACATGCCTAATAAGGCTAATAACATTTATAATGATGCCAGCTGTTGAAATCCAACAGATACACATAATTAATGGCAGTTGAATTTACCTACAGCTTTTCCATCTGCTTCATTAGAATACAAATTCCAAATTTAAAAAAATATATACTTTTACTTTGAAAGGCAAGAGTTTCTCCATACCCATTCCAAAATATGAAAGGTTTTATATGTAACTTAAAAATATAGTTATCTTTTCATTTCAGGAAAACACTCAAGATGATATATGCATATGGAAAAATACCATCTCTCTGTAGAATATAATAATATTTGTATATGTGTTGAGTCAATACCTTATTAATAAATAAGAAAACAATAGTAATTTTGTGTATATACATGCATAAAATTGTATATAATAATGTAATTATATACTATATTATAATAGAGTGTATATATATAGTCTTCAACAATGCATATAACTATATATATATAATTATTATCAGTTTTGTGTAAGATTCTATGGTAAATACTATACATTTCTTTTTTTTAATAGTATCCAAAACAGATGTAAAACAGATATTGTTGTTACTAAAATTTATAATTTAAAACACTAAGCATAAGAGAGGTAATAATGCAGAGATAGTTTTCAAATGTTAGAGAAAACACCTCACAATTAACAAAGGATCAAAAATAGAGGGAAAGAATATCAATTTTTATTAGCAAAAAACAAGAGAAATTGTGTAAAAACTTATATTGTGAACATTGAAACAACCAACTGTGTGGTTCAAAATGAGTTGAATCAGATTCCCTATAACATCTCAGTTTCTCAATGCAAACAAAGCTGTGAAAGTTGGCAGTGTTGAATTTCCTCAACAACGACTCTTGTTTTAGTCATTTTTTTCTTATTACTGTGATCAAAAGATCTGACACGAACAATTAGAGACAGAAACGTTTATTTGGGGCTTGCATTTCCAGAGGTCTTAGTTCACAGATGGCCAACTCCTTTGCAATGGCCTGAAGGAGAGGTAGAACATCATGGTAGAGGGCATAGCAGAGGAAAGCAATTAGGAACATGGCACCAGAAGCAGAGAGAGACTCTTCACCACTCACAGGGACAAAATGTATACCCCAAAGGCATTCTCCCAAAGACCCACCTTCTCCAGTCAAAACCCTACCTGCCTTTAGTTATCACCAAGTTAATCTCAAGCAGGGGACTAATGCACTGATTAGGTTAAGGTTCTCATAACTCAGTAATTTCACCTCTGAACTTTCTTGTATTGTCTCACACATGAGATTTTGGATTACACCTCATATCAAACCATGCAACTTTCAACTTACAATAAAAAAAAATGAGTGAGATAGGTAGATGTATTAACAATAATAAAAGCCCCTAAAGTCATAAAGTTTTAGTATTTGAGATAGGAATAGATTGCTGTTAACAAAAGACAGAGTTAGCAAGAGAAAGACACAAGCAAGTTTACCACATGTGCAAAAGCATCGTGCAGGAGAAATCACTGTCTTAGGAAAGAAACTTTCACTTAGTTGTTTAGAAATCTTTTTAAAATAGTAAATTAATAAAGAACAATAAGTCTTAGAGTGATAAAACAAAGGAGTAAGAAACTTCAAATGTTAAATGAGGGAAAAATCATGGGATGATATTAAGTCTGCTCCTAGATTCTTCTGGTGTCTGTTGGTACCAAGTCTGAGCTAAAAAGGAAGTGTCTCCAGCAAGGAGGGATTTATGTATCTGAATTTAGGTGAAAATGGGGAGAAAAAAGAAAATAATCTTTTTTCGTTTGTGTCAGTTTCTATCTTGCCATCAGACAGATCTGAAGAAAAGATAGAAATACCTTGCTTTTCAACCACCTTCATCTCCATAATCCTCAATTTTAGGGAGAAATATTTTAGTTTCAATGTTATGCATGGTTGTGAATTTATAGGAATAAATAGTTCTCAAGAAGTTTGCAAATTCTAGTGCTACCCACAATGGTCAAGATATGGATGCTGGGCACTGTGGAGCATACCTATAATCCCAGCAGCTATGGAGGCTGAGGCAGGAGGATCGAGAGCTCAAAATCAGCCTCAGCAACAGTGAAGTGCAAAGCAACTCACTGAGACTCTGTCTCTAAATAAAATACAAAATAAGGCTGGGGATATAGCTCAGTGGTTTAGTGCCCCTGAGTTCAGTCCCCGATAGCACCCCCACCCCCAAAATATGGAAACAACCTAAATGTTCACTGATAAATGAATGGATAAAGTAAGGATGGAATATTACTCAACTTGTAAAAAGAAGGAAATTTCACAATATGCAACCATGTAGATGAACCTTGAGAACATTAAACTGAGTGCAATAAGCCAGTCACAGGAAAAACAAATACTACATGATTACATTTAAATTAGATGTCTGAAATGATCAAATTAGCAGAATCAAAGAGTGAAGAGATGATTTCCAGGCCACAGAGGAAAGAGAAAATGGGGAGTTACTAATGTACGTCACTTAAATAAGTTGAGTGAGCTCTATATATTTATCATTTAACATTGTGCCAATACTCAGGAATAAAAAAAAATTATACATAAAATTTTAAGAAAATAGATCTTGTGTTAAATATTCTTACCACAATAAAATAAAAAAATAAAAAAGAAGCTACACAGAAAATACATAACTTATTACTGTGTTAGAAGTTGATATGTTCCATGAATAAGTAGAAATCAGCTATAAGGAGTGCTGGGTGGTTATGGTGATGTAGGGGTTTAGCATTTTAGATGAATTTGTTGAGAAGAATCTCTGAAACCCAGAAATTTGGGAAAACACAGAGATGATCTATAGAAGTAGCCATGTGGACTTCCGAGGGAAGTGCCCGGTGGAGAGAGAAAAAAAAAATAAATGAAATGTCCTGAGGGTAGAATATGCCAGGGTATTATGAAGAAACAACAAAGAATCCTGTGTTCCTGAAGTGAAGTGAGAAGAAAAACTAAGAATGCTGATAGATTAGGGTGTGTGGGTAGATTGAGTAAAATGAGAGTATTTTGAGAAGAAAAGTAAAATGAATTCAAGTGCATTCTGCAAAATTCACTAAAGATATTTTATTGAGATTTTACTTTAGAGGAACAAATTTGAGAGGAAGAAAATTAGTATGAGAGCTAAAACATATTCTGATATGGTGATATTCTGTATAAAAGAAGATAGTTGCTTGGAATGAAAAAATAACAGTGAAGATGGTATTGAAGTATGCAGCATTTGAATATAAATAAACATAAATACACAATCACCTTTATTAAGGCATAATTTACATAAAATAAAGCAAATCCATTTTAAATGTGCTATACAATGAGCTTTATAAATTTGTATAAACTGCACGCGATGACACACACCTGTAATTCCAGTACTTTGGGAAGCTGAGACAGGAGATTCGTGAGTTCCAAGCCAGCCTCAGCAATGGCGAAGCGCTAAGCAACTCAGTGAGACCCTGTCTCTAAATAAAACACAAAATAGGGCTGGGAATATGGCTCAGTGATCAAGTACCCTTAAGTTAAATTCCCAGTACTAAATAAATAAATAAATATAAAAATGCCAATAAAATAAAAATATGGAGTATATTAAAATATAGAATAAGATTTAATAAATAGAATATTACTGGCAAACTTTCTGTCATGCCCTTTTCCAGCCAATCGCCTACCCAAAACAACTCTTGGTAGCCATTAATGTGCTTTCTGAAATAGGTTTTTGCTATTACATAATTTCATGTTAATGGGATTTTACCGCATGTCATTTTGAGATATGGTATCTCTTGTACTGCATAATGTTTGGGGATAAAGCTATGTCATTTCATTTATCAACAGTTTGTTCTTTTTTTGTTATTACTGAGTGATATTCTATTTACTGATAAACCACACTTTGTTTATCCAATCAATGATTGATAGAATTTGGGTTTATTTCTAGCTTTTACACATAAAGTTACTATTAATATTCAAATCGAAATCATGTCGTGGACGTGTACTTTCATTTTTTTGCATAAATATGTAGGAATGAAACAGTAAGATCCAATGTTAGGTGTTATTTGGAGAAATCCTTCTCTAATGCTATTGTAACATTTTACAACAACAGCAATCCTATCAGCTGTGGAAGAGAGTTCCAGTTGCTCAAAGTCCTTGCCAAAACTTGTTATTGTCAATCATTTTTGTAGTGGCATGTAGTAGAATCTCATTGATATTTTGATTTGTGATGATTAGTAATGTTAACATATTTCCCTGTGTTTTCTGTGCTTATTGGATATGTTTGTGTGTTTGTGTGTGTGTGTAGGAATATTTTGCTAATCATTTCTTTTCTCATTGATATTTAGAAGTATATAACATAATTTTCACTACTTATTATGAACATGGTAAATAATAAACACTTATTCATCTCACTAAATGGGTTAAGTATGAAGAAGTTCAGGGACAATATATATGTTGGAAATCTTAAATTCAGAGTAACTAGTAACTCTGTATAGTTACTAGTATATGATATGATACTAGTATATGATACTAATACATATATATTTTATATATATCTATATATATCCATATATATAGGTATATATGGATATATATATATATATATATATATATATATATATATAAATCCAATGACTAAAACATTATCAATAATGTGTAGAAAGAAAAGAATCCAGCCAGGAAAACAGAATGAATGGCTTGTACGACAGGAGAAAATAAGTTGTAGGAGGGGCAGGGGTGTTCCTAGAAGGCAAGTGCAGACAATATATTAAGGTTAAGTACTTATCAACTTGGGCAAATATTGCTTATAGATAAAAATAAGTTATGAAAAGAAAATGTACCATTATGTCTAATAACAGATCTTGGGTGACTATCAAGAGCAGCTTCTTGGTATTTGAGAATCAAAAACAAAATTTGGTTGAAATTAACAGAGAAAAGAATGACTAACAAATTAATAAAATCAAGCAGTGATCACTAGTTTGATGATATCACAAAAAACTATCATAGATTATAAACCTGAGGCAGACATTCCATAGCACCATCTAAAACATAGTCTTAAAAAAGTTAAATTTGAATCTAAAATGTGTTAAGTGACACCATTGGTTGTTACATGTAAAAATCCAGATTGTGGCAAAAATAACACAGTTTCAAAATAACAGTTTTGAAAATAAATAGAAAGGAAAAAAATAATATGAAGAAGGCAGAAACTATAGATCAAAAACATACATAAATTCTCCATCAATCACAAAGCATTTGATTTATTGAAAAGCAATTCAGTCAACAGATAAGAAATAATTGTATTTATGAAAATGTGGGGAGTTTTGAATACTAATATTTAATTAGTTTAATATTGGCCATTTAATATTATTAGAGAAGTAATTTTTAAACTTCTGTCATGGCACAGTAGATTTTTAAATATTATCTATTTTTTAGAGAAGTATCCTGGAATATTTATGGATAGTTATGTATGGAAATTGCATTCAAATAATTATTTTTGAAGAAAAAGAGTGAGGGCATAGAAGAAACTATCATAATTCAATGATCAATATAACTGGGTGATGTGTGTGTATAGGTTAATAATATTATCATACTTACTACATATTTGATCATTTTTACAATCAAAAGTTTAATAAATAAGGTTCTAGGATAATTTTTTAATATTAAAGTAAATTAAACAATGAATGGAAGGACAAATATTAGAAAGCAATGATCAATGACTTTTGCAAGGAGTTAACCAATAGTAGAAAAATAAGATTTATGATAACTTTTAAGATGAAAGAAATAACTTTGTTTTATGCTGACAGGAATGATCTAATAATGATAATATAGGACAGAGAGAAGATGCTTGCTGATCTAAATTCCTTGGATAGGTAACACAAACCCCTTAAATGGAGTCTGGTATACAATTTGAGTAACTGTCTTTAAACCACAAACTTGAACTTTAAAGAGCAAAGTGGATAATACTAATGCTTATGCTGTAACAGAGAGATATGGTAATGGGAGTTTCAGCAACTTCTGCTCAAATGTGAAATGACAAACAAGGCTACTAGCTGAGAGTTCAGTTAGCAGAGGACAGGTTTCAGGTGTGAGAGGAGAGATGAACATCACATACAGAGTCTTCTAGAAGACTGGGGAAGGGCATAAAATGAAGTAGCACCAAAAGTCACTTCAGATCTTCGTCAATAATTTGAAATGAAATTTGCATCATTTTGAACCATTTTGTCCAAGAAGATGGGCATTCTATCCTCTTCCAATTCTAAATCTATAATGGGTTTCCCGATTATAACCAGTCTTCCTATTAGAACTACTACATTTGATAACAACATTGCCCCCACACTTAATGGCTTTCTGTTGTTCCTAGGATAAAGGATGATCTTTTAACATGAACTACAAGGCCATACATAATCTGATCTTTACCTTTCCTCTCCAGCTTTATTTCAGTCTTTCCCTAGTGGTTTCACTAGGGAAAAAATTGTCTTTACTTCCTCTGCCCAAATACTAGTTTCTCAATAACACGTGAAATTAAATTAAGGATAATATTAATTGCTTGATGGTTAATATGCAATTGTTAATGATTTAGGTAATATCATTTGTCAACCCTGAATTCTGGGAATGTTTTATCCTGTAAACTAGAGACTATAGTGTATTTTTGCAATCCCAAGAACTAATAAGACGCTTGAATCATGGTAGGCACTTAATAGCTACTTGATAAATTTAAATATTTATACAACTTTTCAGCACTTCATACATTGACCATTACATACAAAAAGTGAATCTTAAAATTTAGTTGCAAAGTATAAAACAATAAAGCACTCACACGTAAGTTTGCTGAAGAGTTGGTTTATTGTAGATCTTAGCAATACATCTGTATTAAAAATAAAGAAAATATGTAAACTAATTTACATTTACATTCAGAGATATTGTAAGTATATCCACATTTTAAAAATCACCTATGTGCTCAGTGCTTAAAACAACAATTGTACATGACAGCAAAATATAGGCTCAATAAACACCTTTCAATGAGTAAAACAATGAACTAGATCAGAAAAGGAATCTCTCAAATCCATTAGTCTATTTTTGTTTATGTGTGTGTGTGTTGTTTCCTTCTTTGTTATAAGTGCTTCTTCCTAGCCAGCACGAATGTCTCCTCCAGTGTTCCACCTCTTCCTAGTGTCTTAATCTAGCACACTTTTGAGAAGGCATAATTTTATTTATTGTACCATAATATCTAACTCCTATTATCTTGAGGCTTACATTTTGACAAGTCAGATTTATCAAATTTTATACATTAGGGGGCATCTCCTATAGTATCCGGATGAAAAAGATGAAACAAAAATAATGGACAGATTTAAGACTTCATTCAGATGACACCATGATTATGGTAAATTCCAAAACTCTATGGATTGCTAATACCCTTAATGTCACATGATGTTCTTTCTTGAAAGATGCCAATAAACTCATGTTTGAATTAATAACCTTATAAGTATTTACTTAAAAGCAAATAGCTCAGCATAGTGACTAAGAACAAAGCCTGAAGCCAGATCCTGGGTTCAATTCTCTCTCTTCTACTTAACTTGGAAAAGTTACTAATCTCTTCATCCATCAAATAGCAACAACAACAATAACAACAATAATAACAACATGCTTTATGATATTGTTTACTGGCACTAAATTAAATAAAACATTATTTGTTAACATGCTTACAATACTGTCTGACACATAACAAGTGACATATACTTGCTACATAACTAAACATACACAGTTTTCTTCCCATTTTTAATGCTTCTGGTTGCAAGAGTGATTAGAAACTGAATGTACAACCTGTATATATCTCACCTTGCCTATCTTTGAGATCCCAGAATATGATAATAAAATAAACAGAAAAATTAATCAGGTTCAATCTCATTTTTTATATGCTTAATTGTACCTGATGAAATTTTTATAATAACAAAACAATGTAGAGTTCTTTTTACCAGAATTTACTCAATTTATTTAAATAGTTTATGAAAAAAATAAACAGAATTTATGGATTGGGGGAGCATGGCACACTAGAAAATGTCACTATTTACTTTTTGGTGTATGTGTGTTACTGGAGACTGAACTGTAGTCATCATACATGCTGGGAGAGAAATCTACACTGAGCTATATCCCCAGACCTTTGCATTTTTACTTTTGAGACAGGGTCTTATTAAGTTGCTGAGTTTGGCTCCAAATTTGTGATCTTCTTGTCTCAGCCTCCTGGATTGCTGGGAATACAGGTAAAGGCCACCACACTCTATACTATTTTTGGAGAAAAATATGGAGATCTTTCATGGTTAAAAAACTTCCTTTGGGTAAGTGAAGGCCCACATTTATTACTTGAGAGCCACAAATGCCAGAGTACATCAAATACAGCAAATAAAGATGATGGCAGTTACTTTTGAGGTGACAAACTTCTCAATGACTTTCTGGTATCTCATAATTCTATCAGGATTCTGAAATCTTAGTGAAGTAGGATATTGGAGAAGATCTCTGAAAAATGTGTCTTTCATTAGCATACATTTTCATTGTGAACAGTTATTTTTCACACCAACATTTCCTAAATATCTAAGTCTCCATCAATCAAGAACCAGGAAGATATGGAAAATCAATAAGAATTTGATTGTCTAGTGCTATTTTTCCTTCTTGTCGTGAAGTGTGAACATGTTGAGACAGACTATGGGGGACTGATGAATAGAGTTAGAGTTGTAAGACTTATGGGAATTGTCCAAATGGATAGGCAGGGAATATGCAACTAGACAGAAAGAAAATTAGCAAAAATTTCAATTTTGTACTTTTTTGTATCAGTTAAGGTTAAAACTGGATGTTCAAAAGAAGTTTTCTTATTCTGATTTAAAAAATAAAAAAAAAGAACCAGAAGGTCTTATCAGTGGAAGAACTTTCTGCTGATTCTATAGCCATGTGGACATCACTGCACATAAATTGAGAAAATTAGCTCAGTTAAGACCACTGATTAATCTAAACTGTATATAAAAATAAAAGCCATGGCCTGATGACCATAAATTACCAATAATAACCTGTTTAAAAACTAAGCTTCTTTATAGCACAAGCCTACCTTTATCATCATTATCATAGATACACAAATTCTTAAAATTAACCATGGGGTATATGGAGAACTTCTATTTTCAGAAAATGCTATTTGGAAGAAATTATTTTTTCCATGAGTAAACAAATTGAGCACATATTTCCAGACAGTGAAGAAAGGTTTTTGGCAGACCTACTCTAAAAGAGATAACTGCCTACAAACTAGCTTTATGATGACTTGAGAAGAAACCTTTAATTTAATGTCATTTACAAGAACTATCACATAGTAGTGGAACAAAAAGACTCTTCAATCTTTCATGCCTTATTTAATCTAATTATTGGGGTCAAATGAATATTTCGGAAACAATAACTGATTTAGTTTTCATTCAAGAGGTACAAGACATGAAAAAAAAAATGCCATCTATCCAAGAGTTAACATAATAGGAAGGACAAAAAATAGTAAATAAAATTTCAAGGGAAACCAGCACAAATGGGTTGAGCTGTTTAGATAGCTTTTAAATAATGACATAAAAACAAAGAAATTTGGTTATATTCTCATTAAGGATTTTAAGCTCATTAACAATATGGGGTGGAGTTTGGAGGTAAGAGACTTGTTCCACTCAGTTTTTTAAATTGCCATAACACATATTCTCTTTGCATCCTAGCTTAAAGGAATTCAAAACTTTTAAAAACTTAAAAATGAAATAAAAGTCCCCAAAAAAATAAAAAATCCTAAATTTGCTTGTCCAGTTCCTGGGTTGGCATCCACAACACAGAAAGAACTGGGTGACATGTCAGGGGGTAGGGGGTGGAGGGTGATGCACGACACATTTTAGAATTTCTGGATACTGAATTTCAATATATAGTAACCCTTATGGTGGAAACAGCACACTCTAGGAGGCCTGAAGGCAAAGCATATGGAGCACTAGAGCATATGGAGATGTTTGGTAGAGGAAATTAAAGTGAATTTTGAGTAGCAAAATGGAAAGTGAGACGGAAAGACCCATCTGTAATCACACAGATTCTACCTGAGTGAATCCTTTGGGGGGATATTTTGTATAAATGTGGCAAATTTCCCTTAACCTTTCTGCAAACTAAATCTCTTTAACCAGCTAATAATCAATTGCTCATCTATATCTAACATTAAGTTTTACAGTGTTCCAGGAAGGCATTGGGAAATCACTATTATGATTAAGAGAATGATTGTTAGAGTTCTTCTTAAATTCCCCTAAAGTCCTTTTTATCAACCCTGCAGGACCACTATGCAAAACAGATGGTTCCTGGTGTTTAGCAATAGACTAACAGGATTAGACAAGTTAGTTCCTTGCATTGATTCAGCTGTACTTAATATGGGGTAAGCTACACGGTTAGTGAAAGAACCAAGAGGCACAGCAAATCACAGACAACTCTCTTTTCCATACAAATTAGTAGTCCATCTAGTTAGAAAAGTACAGATTCCAGGTTTATGAATTTATTAGTTAAATTCAAATTTCAAATAAAATAAATACTATTTTCAGTATAATTATTCCCCAGGTATTGCATCGGGCAAATAATGTATTTCACCTGTAAACCTTCTGTGGAATCTTTGTGGCTTGCAATCTGGTATACAATTATTGCTTTCTATGGGAATATTTAAATTACTATGATACAGTCTATCAGGAATTAGCCTTCACAACCACTTAAAATATATGCACTGTTCTATTTGTCTTGATCTAACAAAGACTGGGTAAATTGTAAAGAAACAAGGTTTATTTTGCTCATAGTTTTGGAGGCAAGAAAGTTCAAGTTAGAATGGCTACAACTGGTGAAGGCCTCATGTTGTATGACATGGCAGATGGCATCAGATGATGGAAGCACATATTAAACTGGGGAGCAGGATGATTGAAGAGCACAAGACTACCAGGACTAATCATGCTCTGCAACGACGTGCTCTCATGGTAACCAACCTTTTAGACTCACCTCACTCTCAGGAAATATAAACCATGATTTCAAGAAAAAAAATCCGTTCATGAGGGCAGTGCCTCCATGGATGTTATGGTTTGGATATGAATATCCCCCAAAGCTCCTGTATTAACAGAGGAATTTTCAGAGGTCATATTGGGTTATAAGAGCTATACTCTGATCAATCCATCCTAGTTTGAATGGACTAAATCAGTAGTTTCTGTAGACAGGTAGGGCATGGCAGGAGGAGGTGGGTCACCTGGAGCTAGCCCGGGAAGGGTTCATTTTCCATGTGGACCCTTCCCATTGCTTTATCTGTTTCCTGGACATCATGCTGGAAACTATTTTGCTTCACCATACCATGGTGTTCTGCCTCACCTTGGGCTCACACTAAAGGACTCAACCAGACAAAGACTGGCCTCTAAAATTATGTATCCGTGTATTGTTTCCTTGCCTATTTTTTACACATTGGTAGCAGCAATGTGTATAACATGATTAGAAGAAATATATTCATGCAGTCTAAAATGATGAAGAATTTTCTCTCTCAAACTTTTAATTATATTGTCCAAAGCTGCTTCTGTTACAAGATAAGCTAAGCAGAAAGTAGAATAAGTGAAATTTTCAGTTAACAACAATTTGTAGCACCCTGTGGCTATTGGAATATGTCCAAAATAATCCACATGCTAGATTTGGTGGAGCTCCTGACTGAGTAGGATTTTTTCTAATGCTCTAAAATCATGAGGCATAATGCACTTTTCTTTCTTTAATACATTCTTGTTGGGCATTTTGTTCATAGTAATGAAAGCTGGCTAACACCATGGCCTAATCACTTCCCAAAAGCCCTACCTACTGATACTGCCACATTGAGAAATTAAGAATCAAGATGAATTTTTGTGTAGAGCATTCGTATCTAAACTTAGTAATATACTATTGCACTACATTCAGGATAGCATTACTTTTTTTCTCTGAGGAAGAGATGCAAGAAGAATTAGGACTTGTAGTCAACAATACTATAAAATGCCTGATAAATCCCACTCAAACTGAAGTCTTGGTCTATTCTGTGCCCTCCATGGGAGTTTTGCATTCAAAGACTGTCTGTGAAGCTATTTTTCATAGTCCATTAAATAGTCACTCAGTACCTTTCTATAGGATGTTGGTATGAACTGCCCTCACAGTTAATTCTGGGGCCAGATTACTGATTATGCCTTGGGTGATATAAAAGATATTGATGAAGAAGTCCAGAAAAGATTGCTCATAAATGGAAGTGGTATAGTCCTGGGCATGCTAAGCAGGGAAAGTTCAAAGCAATCCACCTTGTTCATGAACAGATATTAATTTACTGCCCCTCAGACTAACTGTAGTGCACTCCAAAGACTTCCCTGGCACTTTGCTGCATAAACTAAAATATATGATTTTCTCTGAGACAAAACCAGTTTCCTGATTCCCTGATTGAGGTTTTCTTGGTAGCTTGGAAATTACCTGTAATGCATCTGCAGATCGTAAAATCTTAGAGGCATAAGGTCAGAGTAAGAGGTGGTTTTGTTGTCATTGTAGTTCAGTGGAAAAGAAGTTATACTTGGCTTTTTAGGGCATTGTTTGAATATTTACATACCTATGGATCTTGCAATATACATAAATGGATATTAGATGACTAGAAAAAAATTTTAAAAATCGCCCTTGGAATTATCAATAGTAAAAATTTCTGTAGAATTTAATAGGCAAGATTAAAATGGATAATGTAGATAATGGTGTCTAGCTATGTGTGCATGTGCACATGTAAATGCATAAATACACAGCCACCTAAAATCACACAACGTACACACACAAAAAATCAAAAAGCAAAAATCATTTGTCAGTTCAGGGATTGGAAATCTGAGGCATGTGCCTTTGTCAGACCTCAAAGGCTTCTTCCCCATTCATATGGTAAATACATAAATGCACTTACTTGTAACATGCACTGATGAACAGAGAACATATATTATATACATGTCCCTGGCAATCCACAAAAATGCTGTTAGGGGAAAACAAAACAAAGCAATAAAACCTACCTCTACCCATTTTAAGAGGCAAGAACTCAGTTGAAAATAGCATCAGAAAAAATCCTACTCAGTCAGGAGCTCCACCAAATCTAGCATGTGGATTATTTTGGACATATTCCAATAGCCACAGGGTGCTACAAATTGTTGTTAACTGAAAATTTCACTTATTCTACTTTCTGCTTAGCTTATCTTGTAACAGAAGCAGCTTTGGACAATACAATTAAAAGTTTGAGAGAGAAAATTCTTCATCATTTTAGACTGCATGAATATATTTCTTCTAATCATGTTATACACATTGCTGCTACCAATGTGTAAAAAATAGGCAAGGAAACAATACATGGATACACTACATTCCTCTATACCCTCAGAACATTGGTCTCATTTAAAATTAAAATAGGTAATTGAAGCACCTGTTATTCAAAATATGTGATAAAAATGCTTAAACACATGGATTAATTTTTTTAAACGATGTGTGATCATGATACATATAGTTCCAAAGATCAAAGAGGGGAATAAGGAATGGGGTGGGTGAGAATACAGAATTTTTCTATCTCATCTTACTAAATTTTTCTTTGATTTTGGTACGTATGTATCGATGAATATCCAAAGAAGTTGATTTTTCATGCAATCACATTTGACAGTTTATATTCCCAAATGCACTTTAGACTGTATGTACACCCCTGAAGCCAAATTTGAACTGCCTACAACTCTATCACTACCAACCGAGAGCATCGTGTGATTTTTTTTTAACCAGTCAAATCCTGTGGCATCCATCTCAAGTGAGTCTGATAGAAAAATGTCAGCCAGTCTCCAAAGTGTCTGTCCCATGGGTAAGAGGCACAATTGAGCCAGGATGAGAAAGCCAGAACAAGTAAAGTGTGAGAAGTCAAAGAGACGGTACATGGAAATCACAGAGATTCTGAAAAATAAGAGGAATACCTGTGTGTGGATGAGAGTCACAGGGTTTTCTTGAGAATAATACTATCCTGTACTCCTTTTAGATCTGGTACTTTCTAATGACTAATGCTGAGAGAAAACCCCTGTGAAGACCCGTGCCCTTCACAGGAGGAACACTGTAATTCTACTGGTTTCTGAAGTCTGCCTAAATACTGCACTCAAATAATCTGGGAGTAAAAATGATGTGTGTCTCTTGACCACTGAATTTCCTGGTAGCCAAAACCCATTAATCATCAGCTTGTAGTTACAGGTTATATTATATTATCATTCTGACTAATTTTCAAATAAATTGAGAAAAATATTACCAATGAATTATAGGGAAGAGATAATTCTGACCATGAAAACTTCTGTTCTCTTTAGGGCTACAATCCATGATTAAATTTTGGTCTGGTGGAGAAAATGGTTGCTACCATATCACTAAAGACAAGACTGATTTATTGCTTTGATTATAGCAAAAGTAGGTTTACATGGAAAGTATTTAAGGAAAGTAGAAATTAAGCAGGGACAAAATTAAGAGAGATAATCATGGATGTTATTTAGTTACTGTTTATTACCAAAATCATGCATACTAAGTTTAGCAAAAGAAGTGTATAGAAAACTTTGTGGTTCACCTGGAATAGAATTGTATGTGATACAATAATGTATCTTATAATAGGTTCATGGGATAGAAACCATTTTTGTGTTCAAATATCATGTATGTAAGGGCAACATCATGTGAGGTGGGTTCATTCGCTTTGGCCCATACACCAGTGGTCAGCTGTGCTGCATTCTCAGAGAATTTTAGGAGCTGATCTAAGGGTCTGATCTAAGGTAAGTCTTAGAGGCTCCTCATGAGCACGAAAAATAGCTATAAATCAAAATAAATATTTTATTTGGAAACATCTTCTAAGAAAATGAATGTATTGAACTTTGGAGGAAAATAAAGCCATAAATAATTGGACTAAGAAAATAATTCCTCTACTACAGCAGTGCTAATAAATAGTTTAAATCCTCACTTAGAAAGGGCTAATGGATGTTTTAATCATTGTAGATGTATTTTAAAATCATCAGGCTGAATTTCTAGAGGGCTAAGTTACAGATTCACATTTATGGGAAACTTATTCTCCATAACAATATGGCATATGTTAGGGCAAGTTCCGTGTGAGTGAGGAACTGATCATCTTTACTAACAGTGTAGAGAAAATATGGACAAAGTATTTTTTTTTCTTTGTGTTGTATCTGTTTGAGAATAGGAATGCAGTCATGCCATCCTGATGGGAAATGGATGGACTATTGTTACATACTGATATCAGATAACTAATATATTGCTGTATAATGACCAAGACGGTCTCAACATTCTCTTCAGTTTGCCCAGACTTTAAATTTTTTTCTCACTATAGACACCTAATCTACCTTTACTCAGACTACTTACCTAAGAAATCTTGAAATTGTAAATTCTTTCTCTACCTTTTGAGAGATAAATATTGTACTACCCAGAACTGGGTTCCTCAAGACAATGCCATGAGCAAGAAATATAGTTTCCCAGTGTCTCAACCTCTGTTGGAGAGTAAGAGCCTGCACATTAATAAGTAAACACATATAACCTGATTGTTTTAAGAAAACTTTCTGCCAACATTCTTCAGTATTAGTACTTTAGAGGTTAAATTCCTCCTTTTTGTTTCAGAAAAGTTGAGTTCAAGCTCTTTCCTACTTCAAAAGTCTTGATAAAGTCTTGTCATTTTTAGCATGTCTATTTCAATATTTCTGTGTTAGCAACAAAATTACCAAAACTTAGTTGCACAAAACAAGATTTAGTTATTAGTCCTAGAGAACTGGAACTAGGATGCTATGTATCTGAGCATGCAAGAACTGTCACTAATTGGCTAATTTTCCTTTGGGCTATTAAAATATATTACTAGTCATTTGGTGGTAGGATAACGAGATACTTTAACCTGCTGAAGCTGATTAAACTACTTGTCACTCTCTTAATGCCTTGTACTGTTTTACTTTCATGCACTGATCACGATCTGAAATATTACCTTTCTGCCTTTTTTATATATGTTCCTGTATAATCCTATGTAAGCTCCATGAGTCATAGGATGTTACATTTTTATACTTATGTCTATTATCAGAAACTAGAAAAAATATAAGGCATATTTTATGTCTAAATATATTTCACTGAATGAATCATTGTTATCATTCCAGGATGTTTTGCTGTTGATAGTATCAAAAATGTATGTAAATACTTTTTTTACATAATAATTCATGTAAATAAACTTTTTTGTAAAATTATTCGTCATTCTTTTATTTTGTTACCGTTATCATTAGGTTTTTGCACTGCTGAGAAATCTGAAGAAAATCACCCTTGATATTCTACTTTATAAATGTATGGTGGAAAAAAAATCTATCTTTTCAGTGTCTGCTAAAAGAGGAACAGCTAAAATATATTTGCATAGAATTGCAAGTTTAATGTTTCCTTGGGGCATTCAGTTCTAGAGCTTTCAATCATTTCCTCATCCTTGCTCTGAAATGCCTGAATCTATTTAGGCATTTGTAATTTCTGAAGCATTTTTCTCAGTCTGAAAATTCTTACTTGGATAGAGTACTTTTCTTCATGTTCTTTAAAAATCAATTTTACTTTTCTGCTTTCGCTTCATAGTTTTATCTATTTCAGTGAATGATGGTTGATTCTTCCCATTAAAACCTTCTCAAAGCTAAAAACCTTGCAGTTCAAAGCCCTGGATAATAATTTGACAACATTTTTGAAGTCTGTCAAAAATCTTAAAATACTGGAATGCTCAAGTATTAGCATTCTACTACTATGTCATTTTGCTGATTCTTACTAACTCCTTGTATGCAGTTTCTTGGATCTTGGTTGAATACTGTTCTTGTAATAGATCTTTTCAGATGTTTGAGTGTGTATATGTGTGTGTGTGTAGGTGTGTGTGTGTGTGAGAGAGAGAGAGAGAGAGCGAAATAGAGAAACAGAGACAGAGAGGGCACACAATAAACCAGATAAATTTTAAAAATATGAGGGGAAAACATGTCTTGTGTAATAAAAGAGAAAGAGGAAACAGATAAAGAATAAAAAGAATGGAATAGTGGAAGCCACAAGTACTTCATGACAAGAATTTTATTTCTCTTCTCTTCCTATTCATTGAGATACCTGATTATTACTTAGCTACTTTTGTACATTATGCCTTACTAACAATTACAATGATTCCTGTAAAATAGAATGTATGGTGATAAGATGATGTAGGAGCTCATAATAGAGGGATATGGCAATCCATAGATGCTGACATAGATTAAGGAAGAAAGAAAGAATGTTTTTCACACATGCCTAAATAGTTTGTCATTAACTTGCTTAGGGTTGGTGAGCTACAAAAGAGTAGTAATAGAAGATAATACTTATTAGATTTGGTAGAGTAATAAGGAAAAACATCTGACAAGGAGACTCAAGGAAACTAACGGAAGGAATTTACTATGGATTAAGAACACATAGAAGGGTATGTTTCTTTCAAATGGATTTGAAGACACAGATTCTGATAGCATATAGTATAAATAGGATCTAAAGACTTAATATATGTATACTTAAAATGCATATAAAAGAATATAATTTATCCCAGACATTTTTAAGTTATGCAAATTAGTGTAATGTAATGATTGACCCAGTATTAGATAAAGAATTAGTAAATCAGTGGTGGAAGCTACTTTTACTTTGTATCTAATTGATTTTCATGGAGGCTATTCCACTCAAATAATGATGGCTTTAGTTATATATTGATGTATAATGAGCTACCTCAAATCTTAAAAACGAAATCCAAAATGTATTATCCTCTCTCACAGTTTAGTGTGTTGAATGGGCCCAGCAGGGCAATTTCCTTCAGCAGTTGCTCCATCAGTTGCCATTTTAGGTGAAGGCTGTGAGCTTGACTGGGTTGAACGCTGAAGATGGCTTTTTGCTCTTAGGTCTGAAACTGGGAATAGGATGGCAGCTCTACACAGCTATCTGTTTTTCCTGAAGAAAGGTGCCAGGCTCATGGTAGTTGGACATTTTATTTAGTAGTATCGTTTTGTCCTATACAATGAGCATTATAAGCAGGAAGAACTTGTAAAAGAGAAAGCTTTAGAATGGCACTTGCTTTGTATCTTATTTATCAATAAAATCAGTAAGAACATTTTCTCATAACAGGTAAAGTATATTCACAAGACTTCCCTTTGAAAATAGATTCCAGCTCTTACAGGGAGATGATGTGCATGTACTGAGAGAAATAATGAATCACAAACATTTTTGGAATATGCTATCACATTAATAACTTCAATGCATTTATTTGCTTTTATCTAAATATAAGGAAATATGAACAGGTTTATGTATAGATTTGGGGAGACAAGCATATGAAGAATAGTTGGAACCACCATACTTAATAATCATTCCAGTGATAGCATGATACATACAAATAAAAATGTATTTAGAGGAAGTTGCCACATGCCAACATTCAAGAACTCAGTAACAAGAACTATACTATATAGGGCTTTCTATTTACTCTCCTTGAAAGCCTTGCATAATTTCATATATGTTGGCATAGTACACAATATGTCTGAGTCAGAAAAGATTGTTGATATTATATGACCTTCTTATTTTCATGAGTTCTCTCTTAGTCCCACTTTTCACAGTGGTGATGTGAGTGAATATAGATGGACACTAATCATGTAATGAGTTTGTGTTGAGTAATTACCCTGTGTATACATGTATATATATGAATCAAAATATCAATGGTACCCAATAAAATATATAAGTACTATGTATCAATCAATAATTAAATAAAAACTAAAAATAATCTAAAAATAAATAAAAACTAAAAATAATCTAAAATTGTAAACCAGATCTGGAATAACTGAAAATAAAATTTAAATAGGCAAGGTGGATAAATAGGTGGATTTTGCTTCTAACCATTAGAAATTAACAAATTTAAGTATACATTTTATTTCAATATATCCAGATTTCCATTCATTTTTTGTTTTTGTTCATTTAATTTTGTTTTTCTTATGATGCTTAAATTATAGCATATTCTGACAGTGGAATCATCTTTTTAATACGACCAGTAGATTTTCAAGCTATTTTTGACTATCTTATGCTTTTTTTTTTTGCTCAGATATGGAATTAGTCATTTCTTCAAAGAACTTTTGTTCCTTTTAGAGGGAAAGATAAATTTAGCGAATAGCGTATAGGCACTGTAATTTCTCATTGTTATTGACTATCCTAGTTTGCTAAGGTTGTCACAAAAAATACCAGAGGTTAGGTGGCTTAGACAACAAACACTTATTTTCATAGTTTGGAGGCAGGAAGTCTACAAGTAGGATATTGATATTCTTCCATTGGTTGGGTGAAGATTTTATCTACTTCACTTTGTACCTAGGGACACTTTTCTAATACAAATGAATTTCAGCAAAAGTGCTGCTACATTACTACTGAATCTACATCATCACAAGTAGTGTGACTTTCTTCTGGTTTCTTTTACTCTGGGCATGCACCCTGAGAACTCTAAAACCCAATGAAAATTGTCCAGCTACTATGAAGCTGCCATGCTGGACAGAGCACATGTAAGGATAAACTCCTGGAGACTTCCTCAGCTACTTGAGCCTATTCACAGCAGGATACAACCTGGTGGTCTCCAAATGACTCATTTCAAACCAATGACATCTGATTGAAACTGCACCATGTACTTCAAGCAATGCAGTTTAGTTAAACCCAATACACTCTAAAACTATGAAAATAATGAATTATTAATATTCATAAATCATAACTTTTTACTTGTAAACAATCCAGCCCTATAAAAATGTTTCAAATATACTACAAAGTATATCATTCAAAAATTTTCCTCATTTGACTAGTCTTCTTTTTAGAATTCAGGATTATCAGAGTGAGTTCAGGGTATTCTAACAAAATACCATTAGCTAGGTAACTTATAAACACAGACATTTATTTCTCATGGTTTGGGATGCTAAAAAATCTAAAATGAAGACTTCAGTAACCTCAAAATTTAATGAGGGCCAATTCATAGTTTATACATGAGGTCTCCTTGTTATGTTCTAACAAAGTGGAAAGGACAAGTCTCTGGGACCTCTTTTTTAAAAGCAAAAATTTCATTCATGGTCTAATCCTCCACAAAGGACTCACTTCCTAAAATTATCACATTAAAGATTAGGATTCGAGATATGAATTTTGTGGAAATGTGATGATAAAATGAATTACAAAGATAATTTGGACTTTAATCAAGCCAAGTTCTGGGATGGCTTGTTATTCAATTAAGGTGCCAGAAACATGATTTTTCATTTTGGCCAATGTGAATCACTGTATCTTGATTTCTATAATGGATACTTGCTATTTGCCCCCCAGATTTACTTTCTGTCCTTCTTTTTCATTTTTTCTCATTGTATCAAGAGACTGACTCAAAATTGCATGATGGAATATTTTTGACCTCAAGTTTCTAGTTGAGTTAAATCAATACAGAATATGAGAACATTGGAGAGAGGTAAGATGATGTGATACTGTATATATTTCCCAGGCTAATTTAATGTTTTGCAGTCAATATTAGCTAGCTGCATCTTTTAAATGATTCCATAGCTCCCAGAATTTTATATCCACACAACTTTTCTATCTCCAAATTTCTTTAAGTAGCCCCTCCTTTTGCCCTTTCAGATCCTAGCAGTAACAGTGCCAATATTGCTATATAGTACTATTTTTGGTTCCAATTCACATTGCTCACATCTTTGAAGATTGATCATTAAACACTCCATGAACTGTTGAATTCAAATATACCCTCTGTTTCCTCCCAGGATCTTGACAGATTGTATGATGTGTATTGAGCTTTGTCCAATGACACAATCTGTTGAGATGGGGTTGGGGCTTGGTGGCTTGGTTATTTGGGAAATATATGGGTAATTTACTGCTGTGGTACAGAGGAAAGTCAACATTAATTAAGTTTAGGTAGAATGCAGTGGTGTGGAAAATGTAAGAGCTATGGCCTTAAAGGATCAGAGAGAAAAGAGTTATTATAAAATTATAAGTTTATAGTTTTCATAGGTATGAACTACCATAGAACAACCCCTGATTTGTATCCCCCCTCCTCTCCTTCTCCTCCTCCTCCTCCTCCTCTCCCTCCTCCTTTTCTTCCTCTTCTCCTCCTCCTCCTCCTCCTCCTTCTTCTTCTCCTTCTCCTTCTCCTTTTCCTTCTCTCTCTCTCTCTCTCTCTCTCTCTCTCTCTCTCTCTCTCTCTTTCTCAACTGGAGATTAAGAGCTCAGCTCTTTCACTTATTTATTATTTGGTACAGATTTTCTCTAAGTTGATGAAGATAGGTTTGAACATGCCATCCTCTTCCTATGGTTCCCAGTAGCTGGAATTACAGATGTTTGCCACCATGTCTAGCCATGGACCATCTTTATTGTCCCTATTTCTATTAATATTTTATACTAGAAGGATTTGAAGACTTCATTACATTTTTCAGGTCAATCTTTGTGTTTTATGTTCAGGCACCATTCTCTTTATGGTGACTTTTGCTGTTGTTTTTACTGTTTTTTACCAGAGTTTATGTGTAGTTATTCACCTTCACTTTCAATGATTGCCCAGAACAAAGTTATTGATTTTTTTCCCAGTTTATAATTCATTTCATTTTTTTTTTCTTTTTTTGGTACTGGGGATTGAACTGAGGAAACTCGACCACTGAGCCACATCCCCAGCCCTATTTTGTGTTTTTTTTATGTAGAGACAGGGTCTCACTGAGTTGCTTAGTGCCTCGCCGTTGCTGAGGCTGGCTTTGAACTCGCAATTCTCCTGTCTCAGCCTCACTAAGTGCTGGGATTACAGGCGTGAGCCACCGCACCCGGCTTATAATTCATTTCATTTTTAACTCATAATGTCCCAGCACCAAAACTTTCAAATGTAGCTAGGTACAGGAAAGGAATATACATCACTGTCCACCTTTGATTTGTCAACTGGAAGAAGCAAAGGCTACAGAATGCGTGGAGAAGAGAAACGTCTTCCCCCAAAATCTGAGCAAGGAAATTTTCCTACAGCCAAGTGAAGGTTTTCAGAGCATTCGCCATAAGATGGACAGCGAAGCTTGTGAGTATTTCATTCTTCTCTTTTTCTGGATAAAATTGTTAAGTGAAGCTGCCCTGTCCATATTTTACAACAGCACAGTAGACATATAATGATTTTGTTAAGACAACATGGCATGAAGAGGCATAGCTGAAACTGGCGGAAATAAGTATTTTCTTAGGTTTGGACTAAACTCAATGCTTTCATAGGATTTGGTTTGCTTCCCTTGCTAAAAGTTTAGTGATATAGTCAAAATAGTGACATAAATATTTGGTGGAAAATGTGTGCCACATATCAGATATCACAAACCTGATATTCTTTTATGACTGAATGCTCCAGCTGGAGGAACACAAATAAGAAAGTATCATATTCCATAGAACATTCCATGTTCTTCTTCCTTGTGCAGATCAGCATTGGAGCTAATGCAAGCATTATGACAACTTTTTTTTTGTTTTTGTTTTTGTTTTTTGTTTTTGATTTCAAGGAGACAAGAAAGAATCCTACGACAAGCTTGGAAGACAAAGAACTAATACATACAAAATATGTACATGCATACTCACCTTTATTGCAGCACTGTAAATTTCTTACCTTACCAATAGCTAAGGTAAGAAATCAGCCCAGTTGCCTGTCAACAGTTGAATGGGTAAAGAAAATATTTTATGTATACATAATGGAGTATTATTCAGCCATAAAGAAGAATAAATGTTGCTATTTGTAGGAAAATGAATGAAAGTAGAAGACGTCATATTCAGTAAAGTAAGCCAGGCATTGAATGAAATGTATCATATATTTTCTCTCATATGTGGGAAAAAAAAAGGCAACCTGAAATTAGAAGAGATACAACCAGGGAAGGAGAAGAAAACAAAAGGAAGTGAACAGAGGGGAGGACAAGAACATAAGGCAAGTTAAACATGATCATATATAGTATGTATATGTAAAGGTAAACACATTCATTTGTATAGCTAATGTGTGTTAATAGTAAAAATTTACTAAACAAAAACTACACATGCCCATATGGCATAAAATACATCGCCATCTCTCTAGACTCCAGTACAAGTGTTGTTCACTAGCTAGCACCAAAGTCAAAGCCACATATTGTAGGCTTTTGCTTTCAAGTAAGCTAACTAATAAGTACTCATGCTGGGATGCTTCAAAACCACCCTCAGAAATGATGATCTGCTAAAGTTCCTTACCTGGATCAGAGGCTGTTGTACTCATGGTTATAGTTTATTACAGATAAAGAGTACTGAGAAAATCAACAAAAGAAAGAGATGCACAGGGCAAAATTTACAAGAAACCTGGCAAATTTCCCGAGTGGCCCAGTGAAGTCACACAGGACTTGCTTCATTCTCCTGCAATGGTGTGTGGCAGCATGTGTAAAGTAGTGACAACCATGGAAACTCACCTGAGCTCGGTAGTCCAGGATTATATGAGAGATTAATCACATAATAATTAATCATATAATTAAGGAATATAATGTCAGTTATTTAGGAATATGTCAGTTATTCAAACTCCAGACTAGGAGAAAGTAGGTGCTCACCACAAATATAACGGTTATCATAAACTATTTGAAAAAACAAAAAACAAAAAAAACAAAAAAAACTGGTACTGTGTGCTTCCAGGCTTCAGGCATGCTAAAGTTCCCTTATCCAGACACAACATTCCAGGAGCTGGTTGCAAAAATACGACTGAAGGCCAATCCTCAAAATAACCCAGTGTTTTAATTCAGGCCTCTGTTTTAAGCCAGGCAGACCTGCTGAGTCAAGCCATTCTTGAATAGTACTTGTTTTCGTATTTGTCAGAATAGAACATCCTGTGCAATCCTAGAAGTAAAACTTCACTGGTTTAAAAGTTCAGATGTTACCACTGTACCAGGTCCCTATTGTGTTGATATGGGTTAGTTAGGACTTCTATTATACTTAATTCTCTTTCAGAAACCATAAAAAGAACAAGTAGCAAACTCTGATCTGGCTTTTGAAATTTTAGCCTGGATATTACCATATACCATCTCCTCTTACATTTCCACAATTAAAATAAGTCACATGGCAATGCCTACCTCTTTCAGATGACTTAAAAGTACAGTTTTAACATATGCATTAAAAGCAGAAGTTCATAGGGATATGCTGCTGATAACCTTTACATTACTTAAAACAAAAGATTCTCAAAAATTAATCTCACCATTTCATAACCATTTAATATCATCTCTGCACTTAGCCATTGAATATGCTCTTTATTGAATTAATATATGAAAATACTCCTTTTACTTATAAATCTGTATGTTTTCCTTTCAGGACCAAATATTCTATAGTGATGTTTCCTAGTTTATCTCTATTTTATCATTCTTTCTTATTAGTAAGTTGTTCTGATCAGGGCTTTAGAAGTTAAATGTGCATGCTTGTGTATGTATGTATGTGTGTGTGTACATGTAAAATTTTTCCATGACATCTCAAAATTTGGCTTATTGTTCACTATATGCTTAGTGTGTTCATCCCTTTCTCCTTTCATTTGGCCCTAATTTTAAGTCACTTAATCTAAAAAAGATTTTTTCTATTATTTCTTGTTTTGAAGACATTAAGGATTTAGTTAATCCTTTATTAGTCTTAAAACTTTTTTATCTGGTGGAAGTTGACTATAGGAATTTCTAGTTCTTGTTTTGACATTAGTTTACATTTGATTCAATAAAAATAATTATATTAATCTGATATTCAATAAAACTTTTGTGGATCTTTCCCTGATTTAAAAAGTAAATTTCTTGATTTTTGTTGATGTTTTAATTTTATTTAGTATTCTAAATAAAACTAAAAACTAAACTAGAAAACTAAAAGCATTTTATTCTCATATTTGTGTACAGATTTTATAAATCTTGTTTGGTAAGGCTATTATACTTTAATATAGCATAGTATGAGCCATAAATTTGAACATTTTTATTTCCTCCATCTCCCACCCCAACAAATTAGTATGAAGTCTAAGCCCATTGTGATAACAGTTTGAGGACTCTGGGAGGTGAAGTAGGTCATGAAGATTAGTATTCCCTTATAAGTAGAAGTCAGAAAATTCCTTAGAAGGCCTCCTGCCATGTAAGAATACAGCAAAAAGCACCAATTGTGTATAAACCAGGTGAATGCCTCCCTGCCCCCCGCATAATCTGCTGGCACTTTGATCTTAGACTGTTAAGTGTCCAGAACTGTGAAAAGTAAATTTCTATTGTCAAGGTTTTTAAAATGTAAGTTTAAAACTTAAATTATGAAACATTTTCTGAGTATGATAAAATTATTCACAGTATTTATTCCCAAATACCAAACTCTACTGTACATTTTATTCTCATACATTTATGCATTTTGTTTTTTCTTAGTCTAAAGGAAGCCTGGGTATTAGGCCAAATAATGGTTCCTATTTTTCAAATTTTAGGGTCGATAGTCAACTATATTTTTGTTTATTCTTTAAGAATCCCTAAGTGCTGGTTTAAATACACTAGCTTTAAATTAGGAAGGGAATTTTATTACCATATTCTTTATTAATTTTGTTTGATGCTTTTATTTAATTTTCTAAAGAGTAATCACTTTTGAACTACATCCGAGCAAAATGAATGGTATTTTAAGTCACAGAAATTTTCTTCTCAAGTACTGGGATCCCAGTTGTCAGTACAAATGCACATGAAACTAATAATAATAAACTAATAATAATAAACTAATGATATTCCATTGCTTTACATAACTGTTTTAATAACTTTTATACAACTCTCTGATGTGTAGATTGCATTATATACATAAATAGTAAGACAATATTTATGATTTACAATGCCTCTTAACAACTCTCATAACTTTCATCACATTGAGCATCTGGTCCTGAGGTTTCTTTTTTCAGTTTTTGTTTTGTTTTCCCAGAAACCTCCACCTTGACACTGTCTGTAGCATTCCATCACCCTTGAAACTCTGACCTTGATATTACAGAGCAATATTTACTCTACCTTTCATCTTGAAATTCTGCTCAGGCTTTGTTTCAATGATGCTACTTTTTCCTCTTTCTCTTTCTATCCCTAAAACTGTAAAATTTTCTCATTTAATCTTTGAAATATTTTGCATGTTTTAAATAGCAAGAGGAATAATTTAATGAAAAGTACATGTATTTGTATATTTAAAATCCATGATTGAAATAAGATACTGACATAAATATTTTCTGAATTTTAATAATTTGCAATTTTGATGAGACACATCAGGTATTTATTAGTTGTACTTTACTCTTAAATATGTTATTTTCTTAAATCCCTTTCCATTATTGCCCTAGTCAAAGCCTGCTCTATGGCTAATTTTCAGAAATGCATTCATTCATCCTCCTGAGGTAGGATGGAAGACATCAGAATAGACAGAAAGAAAATGTGGGACAAAAGAAGAGAAGCAGTGATTCGAAGTGCAAATTTAAAGTCCAGATCCAAAGTCTACTTCTACATACTTTGATCACAAATTACAATATTAAATTGATTTATGATTTTATCCACAGATCCATAAATACTTTCTCTCTTGATATGGATGTAAAAGAAAACCAGGTCCAGGAATGCTTTTGCTCAACACATAGGTTCCATTGTGACATATTTTTATGATCACATTATTTTATCTATAGGTCACACTCTCTGCTAATACCGCAATGCTACTTTAGTTTAGTACTGTTTAAATTCACAAAGCAAAACAAGGAAGCACTCTGATCAGGAAATTAATAGAGATCTTTCATCAGAAAAAAATACCAAGTAAATGATGATAAATGTGTCCAGTTTCCAACACAAAGGAGAACTAAAAATACCCTCTTAGTTCACCTCTCTGTATTACAGCTTTTACATATATAAATGTGTCTGGCCAAAGTTAAGCAACTTCCTTCTTCTGCAACACCCACACTCTCCCCTATCTCTCAGAGTTTGTACTTCCTGCTTTTTCAATAAAGTCAATCAGTGCCTCAGTTTGACCTGTTTTCAAATTTTTCCTACAATGACATCAAGAGTCCTCATGGTCTAAGTTAAGGTTCAGCTCCCTTTTGGTGACATCCTCAACCATTTAAATTTTTCTTTTACTGAATTTTATATATATGTATATAATAGATGAAAAATTAAAGAAATTATATTATATAATTATAATATTATCTTTCTTAGAAGATTAACTTTTGTAATCTGTTAGTTTAGATGCACTAGAATTACCAAGTGAGCTTATTCCTTTCAAAGATGCAAAGAATTCATGTTTGGACTGAAATCATGGGAGCTGATCCACCTCACAGTTACTTTTGTCCTACATAGGCCTTTGGAATCCCACCCCCAACCCTTGCAGGAAGGGTATTGGGGACCAATCCCTGACAGATTGTGACCTCTTATATTTGTTAAAAGCACTGGTCAGCTTGTCAATTATCACTTTAAAGTCAATAGTCATATTAAGAAGATAGAAATTAGCATATATCACCCACTATTCTGAGTTCCTCATTCTATGTAATCTTTCACTTGTTTCTAATATATTCAAATCAAGACTTTGGCATTTGTTTTTTGCCTAATTGCCAATGCAAATCTGTCTTGCCATATTCTGTGGAAACTTTAAAGACACTACTCATTGTTTGTAAGTATCAAATGTGGAAGAAAAGTCTGCAACATGAAAGATTAAAAAAACAGAAAAAAAGGGATAAAAATAGATAAAACATCAAACTGTAAATATAAACCAGAGATGTGAGAAGTAGTTACGTCAAAGAAAAAAAAGTAGACAAAATATCACATTCAGAAAACATTAAAGTGTTATAGTCAAAAATATGACACTAATAATATAAAATGTTGAAAGAAATGTTGATAAACTATCTCAAAAAATTGAATAAATAAAAATGGTATTAGAAGAAACAAGACATTAAAATTTCAGAAAAAATGTGGCATATTTAAAAGGGTAATTATAAAACTCCCAGTAATAAAGAGCAGAAGAAATTATGGAAGACATTATTTACAATTAATAAAAGTTTCAGAACTAATCCATAGAAAAATCTCACTGAACTAAATACTCAGAATAATGAATTAAAAAATGGAATATAAAATATATCATCATCCTGAAATCATTGGGAAATATCAAATGTATTCTGAGAGAAAGTAAAGAGATTAAGAATGTGTCCAGTTTCAATATTCAAAATGAAAGGCATGAAGAAAATATTTTTTAAAATTTTCTGAGAAAAACAGATCATAAAATGTTATTACCAAAGCATCAATTAAGGATGAAGGAATACTTTTTAGGAAGTAAACTTTCTAAAATTTGTCTTTTAAGTATATATTTTTTCTTAGGAAACTGCTTAAGAATGAAGAAAAAAGATTAAACAAAAAAATTTTCAAAACCTATAAAAAAGTAAAAAAAAAAAAACAAACCCAAAAATTATAGATAATTTTAAGCAAAAGGCAAAACAAAATGAAACAAAATCCCAGGAAAGAGATGTCACCCATTCTTGTGGTTGTACACCATGTGCAGTTACACTGGTCGTGTATTCATACATGAACATTAGAAAAGTAATGTCGATTCATTCTGCTGTCTATTCCCAACTCCCCTCGGTCCCCTCATTCCCCTTTGTCTAATCTAAAGAACTTCTATTCTCCCAAATTTGCTAGTTTTTAGATGTACCTTCAAAATAATACTACAAAATACATAAATAAATTTGATAGATGAAATTATTATAAAATTATTTTTAAAATTACTGAGTATTGGCACATATATATCTTTTTTAAATAAATATTTTTTAGATGTTGATGGACCTTTATTTTACTCATTTATTTATATGCAGTGCCTCACACATGCTAGGCAAGTGCTCTACCACAGAGCAACAACTCTAGCCCAGCAATGTGTATCATGTATTAAGGATTGAAGGAAAAAAATCTATTATCTTTCACACATTATGAAGTTCACTGTGGAATATATGTAACATAAAGAAATATCAGAAAAATTGAGATATGCAGTCACAGATTTTGCAGTAACATTTTTGTAGGCTGTTGGCTATTTCCAAAGGCTATTTCCTTTTTCTTAGTCTCAACAGTCTAAGCCTTTCCTTAATATAAAACAATGTATCTGACAGATGACATTCTTATTTCTAAGACAAATGAATAGAAATATATATATGAGAATGGAAAAATGTGTCATTTAATTAGTTTTCTCAAGTTACCTGCTTGTTCTATTTGTTCTTTTATTTAAGTGTATGTCTTTTCTATGCTATAGTTACCTTTTCCACAATGAAAGCAAAGTGAATTGAAATAGTAGAGAATATTTGAGAAATGAAAAACAGAATAAACAGCATTGCAACTAATATTACATAAATTTTACAGCTGTTTCTGTACTTTAAAGGGTCAGAAAATTTAAATAATTATCTACTTATGGTGGTAAATAAAAATGAAATAATATGCAAGTATAATTTCCATAGCAAACTCATTCAGACCTGTAACTTAGCCAAAGAAAGCCCATTTATATTGAATCCCAAAGGAGCTGAAGGGGAAAGCAAATGAAATCATATTTAATATATGGAGAAAATACTGAGAAAAAGTCCCTTCCAGTGTCACTGGGGAGTTCTCTAGTACTCCATGGAACACTAACATAGAGCACAGATCCACAAGATATCTTAAAAACAATGCAAGAATAACACCTTCTCATGAAATTCTAAGTGATATATTCACTGAAAAGTGTTTAAGTTCATTTTGTGTTGCTATATCAGAATACCAAAGAATGGGTGATTTATAAGAGAGAGAGTATTATGACCAGTGTGATGTTTACTTAGTTTCCCCAAACTAGAAGAGTTAGTTTAGAAATATTAAAGATATGAGAAATTTAAGAAATAAAGACAAGACATGGAAATAAGTGAAAAGCAGGGAACGGTGGAATGATCCAGCTCTGAGGTACACTGGATCTAACATTAAAATGGAGACTGCTACACTATATTTAAATGTGTAGGAACACCAATGGGATTCAGAGTGTAGGACATCCTGAGAAAATAGGAAAAAGAGCAAAGACAACTTGGTTAGGGCTTAGCAGTTTATGCCCACCTCCTCTGCTTCCAGGCTGCTGTGTTTGAATTTAGGGCTGTCTGAGCGAACATGAAATTTCACCAAGAGTTCTCAGAAAAGCAACTCTCCTGTTTTGAGATGTCTGAAACAAACTCATAATTCATTCACGGCCCCAACAAGAAAGCTTACATTATGGAAACTTTTATTATCAGCTTTAATCCATTGATAAGGGTGGAACCCTCATAACTTTAACATTTCCCATTTGGACCCATCTCCCAACACTGTTACCCTGCAAACAAACTTTCCAACATATGTTGTTTCTGGGACAACATAGTCAAACCATAACAAAGGATTTTCAAGAGGACAGATGTACTTCAATGGTAGAATATATGCCTGGCAGGCTCAAGGACCTGGGTTAAATGCCCAGAACCACAAAATAAATTAATCAATCAGTTAATTAATTTAAAAGCAGTTCCAAATATAATGAAAAACTTAATATCTTCTCTGGATATTTTAGTGGGAATTTTATACTTAAGTTGCATTTAAGGCATAGAAGAATATAAATATAATTGGATCTACTATACTATAATATAATATTATAATGTTGAACCCAATATTCAAATGTAGCAATGTTACACTATAGTGTGTGTGATAGTGACTGTGAGGGATCTGCTCCTGAGCAGGTGATAGCTTAAAGAAAGGCTTCTCTACATTAATTTTGAAAAATTTTTTAAAATATTTCTTAATTTTATTTAGCTCTCTATTCCCTACATCATATTTTGAAGACAGGTAAATCATTAGAAAATATTTATATGATGTGATGGGAATTCACTTTCTATTCACTTTCATAAATTGAGCAGTATCATCATTCCAATTTCAACCATTTCCCATACCCCTAATAATATTTTTTTTCTGTTCAAGGCAATTCACTCTATTATGCCTTGGAAACTGTCCTCCTCTTTAAGAATTTTACTTTTCTGTATCATATTATTCATAGCATTTCATTCCCTACAAATTCCACTGAATTTTTCCACTTACTCTTGTACTTATTTGTGTCTCTCTTCTCCTGGAAAAAAAAAAAAAAAAAAAAAACCCAACTTTTAATCAAGTCTATAGCCATGTATCTTTTATATTTTTATTTTTTTAAATTTTTTATTAGTTTATTTAATTGCATTTCAAGTCATAGCACATATATAGAGCTCAGTTTTTCAATTTCTTTGGTTGCAAACCAGATAAAGTTACACCAATTGTGTTTTCATACATGCACCAAGGGTAGTAATGACAATCTCAATCAACCATCTTTACTATACCCATTCCCCTTTCCTGCCCCCCATCTCCCCCATGTTGCGTCCAGTGTTCCTCTATTTCTCTTATGTTTCCCATTCCCACCTCTCTTATTCATCAGCATTCACTAATGAGAGAGACCATTCGGCATTTGGTTTTTTGGGATTGGCTTACTTCACTGAGCATAATGCTTTCCAGTTCCATCCATTTGCCTGCAAATGCCATAATTTTATTCTCTTTTATTGTTGGATAATATTCCATTGTGTATATGTACCACAGTTTCTTTATCCATTCATCTATTGAAGGACATCTGGGTTGCTTCCACAGTTTTGCAATTGTATATTGTGCTGCTATAAACATTGAAGTGGCTGCTTTACTGTAGTGTGCTGTTTTTAAGTCTTTAGGGTATAGGCCAAGGAGTGGGATAGCTGGGTCAAATGGTGGTTCCATTCCAAGTTTTTTAAGCAGTCTCCATACTGCTTTCCAGATTGGTTGCACCAGTTTGCAATCCCACCAGCAATGTTTAAGTGTACCTTTTTC